>JAURVB010013272.1:0-114955 GCA_033002965.1 Piper betle | reverse complement strand
GGAGTGAGGGAGCGAGGGATATTGTAGGTGAAACTTTGAGCAGAGAGAGCTTCTATGATCATATTATTTGCAACCGTCCGTGAATGAAGGGGAGGGGAAGGGAGGGAAGGGCCAGAGAAGAGGATGATGACGTCCCGAGAAAAAAATAATTTTTGAGTTGGACATTTTTTTTTCAAACATTTTGTACAAAAACAGTAAAAATACTTCTCACCTTTATTTTATTTCTTTAACATTTCACTAAACATCAGTTTCAGTCATTATCTTAAGAATTTTTTTTATTTTCTATTAAATAGATCCAAACTAACACAACCAAAGGCCTCATTAGGGTTTTCTTGGTTTTCAAGATATGAGACAGAACAATGCCCAAACCATTCCAACAGAAGAAAGAGAGACGTCTTAAATAAAAAATGAACTCTACAAAGGAATTAAGATTCATAAATTTACAATCAGAGGTAATAGATACAAAATCAAATTCGACAATGGCCATCTTTAATGTGATTTAACAACATAAACCTACAAGAGGCGGAAAATTGAGTAACTGTTAAATGCATTTGCTGTTGTCAAAGTGGAAGAAGAGGCGTACGGATCATTTCCATGATTGAAAAATGATTTTGAAACTTACAATCAAATAATGAAGCCATTGACAAGAATGATATTAGAATGTAATTTGACGAGTAAGATTGGTGACAGCCAGGTATAACCATGCCATGTTGCTTTTCAGGACCAAAGCAAATAGGTAACCAACGATAAACCAAATGCACCATGAATAAGTTCTAATCAGTTATCAACACATCCATCACCTTCATTTGTCTTGACGAACATGACTTTGGTGTCTAATTGCATAAGTTCAAACCATATACACACAACAAAACAGTAATGATAAGGATTCAGCTAGTACTAGAAAATTTCAAGTTATAAATGATGAAACTTATCTCAGCAGCGGAAAATTCTAAGCCATGATGGCTGTAAGAGTTGATCGAATGAATCACCCAGCCACACAAAAAGGTGCAACATATAACAACAAATATGAGTGAAGTAAAATGCTTCCCGCAAAATCTGAAAGATTTCGATTTTCATCCAATAGGAAACAACAATAATGATTGATACATATGTTAAATCAGTTAACCAATTTCACCTCTACTCACACTACTTCCTACCAAGTGGTAAAGAAGCACACCTGTTGCAACACTTACATTCAAGCTCTCCACAGCCACATATGATATCTGCTCCTTCCCCAAGTCCGTTTGATCGTCTTCCTGCGGTTCATCAGGGTCTACTGAAATGTTCCCTGGAATCCTAACCAATTGAGTGCACGACCTTTCTACAAGAGGCCTCAAGCCAGTGCCTTCACTGCCCAAGACAAGAATTGTTGGCTTCCCAGTTTCAACTTCATTCAAAGGAACTGCCTTGGGAGAGACGGATCCACCAAGTATCCGCCATCCATTTTCGCCGGAGGACGTCAAGAACTGCATCATATTTTTACAAGACCTGAGCTCAATTAACTCAAGCGCACCTGCACTTGCCTTGCTCACAACCCCACTCAGAGGAGCTGAATTTTTAGCACATAAAACTACTCCTGATGCACCAAAGAAATAAGCAGAACGAATTATCGCCCCCAAATTTTGAGGGTCAGTAACCTCATCCAAAGCAATCCAAAGGGGAACTCTGTCTTCATCAGCTGAGATTGATTCCAGCTCCCGAATGTTTACCATTTCCAATGGAGAAGCATCAAGCACCAGTCCCTGGTGAGGTCTATTATCGACAACCATGTTCATGTCATGCTTAGAAGTTTCCTTCACAGTAAGCCCTATCTTCTCTGCTATTTTTAGCACCTTCTGTATCCCTTTCTTATCCTTCTTCTTCCTGTTGTTACCACTCAAGTCCAAATTTTCCTGAATGAAGAGTGCGTAGAACTCACGCCTTCCAACTGTCAATGCTGCCAGAACAGGACTCACCCCATACACACCTTCACCAACCATCTTTGGCACAGTTGATTCGGTTACCTCCTTCCACGTCTTTCTCCCCCAATTCTCCTGATTATCCCACCTTTTAACCTCTGGTCTTTCCGAATTCCCCCATATATCTGTTGTACCGGCTCTTGGTATGATCCCACCTAGGATCTTTCACCATTTCTCCACCCTCCACCATCTCAACTTCATCATTTGGATTATAGCTATACCATTTCTCAACTTTTTCTGGTTCATCAAAACCACCACTTTTCTCAACTCGCTCGTAACCAGCAGCACCATTTGAGCGCTTCCTAGAGAAATACCCACCCGCAGACTCTTCCCTGCTAGAAACACCACCTCCCATCACTGGCTTATCATCAAACACTTTACCTTCTCTACTCTTTGTTTTCCATTTCTCAATCTTCTCATGTTCATCAAAACCACTACTTCTCTTAGCCCCATCATAGCCAGCCACACCTTTTGAGCTCTTCCTCGAGAAATACCTACTCGCAGACTCCTCCCAGCTGGAACCACCACCTCCTACACTAGACTTATCATCAAACACCTTACCTTCTCTAGTCTTTGCTTTATCTTTGTACCCGGAAATCCAAGGAAGCGTCTTCCTATCCGTCACCCCACCACCATCATCACTCCCTTCATATTTCCCACAAGTCACATCCGAGAAAAATCTAGCTCTCACTAAGCCCAACCTCCTCACACCATTCACACCAACCCCAAAAGGGGCAAGCCCACAATTACCAACACAAACAGCTCCCACCATTCTCAAATTTCCTTGCATAATCCGGCACTTGGGCTGGCCACAAACGGTTGACATGAGCAAAAAGGTGTGACCTTTCGCATAGTTGCAGTACATGATAGTATCGATGGTCTACGAAAATATATCAACGAAGATAGGAACGGCGAGATCTCTAGTACCTGGCATGGATGATGAGGTCCATGCGTAGGCTAGGAGCCTTCTCCCGGCTTCTCGCCGGAGACGAAGCACCACCACCGGCGGCGCCGTCGAGCCTTGTCGTTTCGCTGGTGATGTCTGCCGGCCAACTTCTACATGGATGTGATATTTTACACATTGAAGCCCATGAAGAACACCTGGGGTGGCAAATAATTGCAATATATTTTTTTCTCTTTATACTCATTAATTAATTTTTTTAAAAAAAATTAACATATATCATTTTTACAACTTAAAGGCTTTCCTATCTATTTATTTTATTTATTTATTATATAAAAAATAAAAATAAAATTATATTATGTATTGATATTGACAAAAATATAATAACGATAAATAAATACTAATAATATTTGAAATCAAGATACAAATTCTTCAACTTGAATTAGATGCTAACATAATTAAACTCGGTTCAAGTTTAAAGAGAAGAATGGATTTTGAAAGAAGAATTGAACATATTCGAAATTTAGTCCAACTCAATCAAGTGCGAATTTATTTTTTTATTTTTTCATATAAACCTTTTATTTTGTATGACCAACCAATAAAAAAATTTTATTGGTTTGCTCGTGAGAGTAGGTGTTGAATGTACTCGAGGAATTTTTTATTTACGAAATGTCTAACAAACTTTAGAATGGAATGGCAAAACTAATTTATTTTTCTTCGTGAATATTTATTGATTCTAATTTTGATTTTGACTTTAAAAAATGGAATGGCAAAACCAATCAGAAACCAAATTATTTTTCTGACAGGTAATGGCATAAAAAAGGGTTAATATTCACTATAATGGTCCTAACTTCTGAGATATTGAAGAAATAAACAAAGAAATGCTAATATTATTCAATGTCAAGTTTTTAGTATTCAATAAATAAAAATTTTTTTATAAAAAAGTAGTTATTGAAAGGTTTAAGTTCGGCACAAAACAATTAGAATAGAGCTAAAATTTAGATCTGCTCTGACCTGATTTAATTGATGTTTGGCAAAAACCTAATTGAGGAGATATTATCACTTCGGCTATTGTTCTAGCTAAATTCGGCCACGTACTATTTAAAAACCCTTTTTTTAAATTGTTAAATAATTTTGGTTTGGTTGCGCCTTATGTTTTATTTAAAATAATTAGTACACTTGATTTGGATTTATCTATTTGCTGTAGTAATTACGAGCTCACAGTAGGGTTGCTGATCAAGCAAGTTAAATCAAGTTCAACAATGCTCGAGCTCAACTCTTTTATTTTGAATTCGAGTCAAACGCAAAATAGTTCTAGTCAAGCCGAATTCAGTTAAATACGAACTGGTCCGAGTATTATTTATATATATATATATATATATATATTTATAAATAACTTGAAATAAAATCAATGAAAGTTTAAATTGTTTAATTTCAATTTAATTATATATCAAATAGTTTGTTTGGGAACAAAATTATAATATTATCATATAAAACTATCATTATAATGTAATTATACTTATTATTTTTTATATTTTTTATACATAACTATATAAACTATTATATTTAATGTAAAACATTGAACTTTGAATTGAATAGAAGTATACTCATTAATTCCTCATGTTTGTTTATTAGAAGCCAAACTTTAATTAGAACAAAATCAAGCCAAATATCAAGTGAATTTAAGTACAATCGAGCTATTAGCACCGCTACTTAACATGATTCTCAATTATTAGATCCCAAGCTGATTATTTAAAAAATAAACTTTATTTTTTTGGTAAATATTCTTATATAAAAATATTATTTTCAAAATTATGTAATTATATTTAAAAAAGAGCTTTTTATTATAGGAAGGGAACCTATTTTGAACTTATCATCATAAAACTTTTTAAACATTTATAAAAAAACATAAATAAAATTATGAATTGTCCTAAATATGTTCATAACAAAATTTAATAGTTTGATTTATTAATACAAATAATTTTTACCATGACCAGATTGAACGCCACGTTCTCTAACTTCTATGAGATGGACATAGTTTGCCCTAGTTTATTTATTCTTAAATTATTTTAATTTAGAGCTGACCAATCGGGACATTTGGCTACAAAAACTTTTCTCTCATTTTAGTAATTATGCATCATTTTTTTCATGATAAAAAATAATAATTTTAATAAATAACACTAGTATTTGTGTTTTATGTGAATTTTTATTAATTAATTTATTATTTTTTTGTTTATTTGAGATGTTTAAGATATTCTTTTTATTATATTTGTTTAAAATATTTTTAAATTCTATTAATTTTTTGTTAAAGAGCTAATTTGATTTGATTTTTGGTTGGGCCGTAGGCAAATTCAGCATCGAATTGAATAAAATTAATAGAAATAATTAAACTTAAAAAAAATTAAAATCTATATTTTATATTAATTATCATCAAATATATAATATTTTTATGACAATTATTTATTTATTTATTTAATATGATATTAGATTAAAATTATTTATTAAGTACATAAATTTGATTAAATCATTAAAAAAATGATTTATTTTTTACAATTTATGACATAAAATCCAGTTATTCAGTTACTAAATTGACCAAAAAAATTAAAATATTTTGATCATTCGATTCGATTCGGGTAACTTAGAATCAATTATGATTAAGAAATTTTGAGTGACCGAATTAATTTGGTTAACCTATGAACAAATCAAGGTTGAATTTGTGCGGTGGGCCCGCCGCCATCATTGACGTTAGTATCTATATATATATACGTGTGAACCCTAGTTGAGAAGCAAGACCGGACAGAAAAAGCGCCACCACTTTCCCCGACGACGATGGGCACGCCGGAGACGTCGAGGGAGCCGTGCCCCGACCGAATCCTCGACGACGTCGGCGGCGCCTTCGCCATGGGGGCCGTCGGCGGCTCCGCCTACCACTTCCTGCGCGGCTCCTACAACTCCCCACGCGGCGAGCGCTTCCTCGGGGGCTCCCAGGCCGTACGCCTCAACGCCCCCCGCGTCGGCGGCTCCTTCGCCGTCTGGGGCGGCCTCTTCTCCGTCTTTGACTGCTCCATGGTCTACCTCCGCCAGAAGGAGGACCCCTGGAACTCCGTCTTCGCCGGCGCCGCCACTGGCGGCTTCCTCCAGCTCCGCCACGGCCTCCGCCCCACCGTCCAGTCGGCCATCGCCGGCGGCGTCCTCCTCGGCCTCATCGAGGGTGCCGGCATCATGCTACAGCGCTTCGCCACCCCCGTCCCCGCCGAGGAGCTCGCGGCGCTGAGCCCTGCCCCTGCTGTGCTCGCCGGCGCACCAGTGGCGGAGGCCAAGCCTGGTGCTGAAGCAGCCCAAGGTGCCGGGGCTTGGTTCAGCGGGTTTGGGTTTTTCGGTGGGAGGAAGGAGAAGGAAGAGAGCGGCGCAAAAGCGGAGATTTTGGAGAGCTTTGATTCTCCCAATCCACCTCCCATGCCTATTTTCGACTATAAGTAGTCGGAAGGCGGTACGTTGGAGCAGGTAATAGCGACAATTTCTTCTTTCCTTTTTTATTGATGTATCAATTTTTATTCCAATTGATTGTGTGCTTCACTTGTGTTTGTTTGGTAATTTTATTGAATCTCTAGCTAGCAAGATGGTGGTGATATTGTTTTTTACATCTGTCAGATTCTGTTTTTGGTTCGTAGACTTGCAAGCAAATGAATTTTAAGTGTTAATTGACTAATGCTTTTGCCATCAATGATTTTATTCGTGAAGTGATAAATATTCTAAGGTTTGATTTTTTTCACCTAATGATCGTGTGTTTCTCCTGCCATGAGCTTGTTTGGCGATTTTATCAAATCTGTTAGCCACATGGTGGTGGTATAGTTTTGACATACCCGTTTCCGGGTGTTGTTGGTAAAGGCTGCAATTACAAAGCACTGTGTTCAAGGTGGTTATTATTGTCTATGGGTTATAAATATTGCGTGTTTCGGTGATTTCATCAAATCTGTAGCAAGTTGGTGGGGGTATAGTTTATATATCCATTTCTTGTTTTTGTTTATGGACTGCAGTTGGAAAATTACGTGTTCAAGGTTCTTCTCTGTGTATATAAGTAGGAAGATCAATGCTTTTTGAGTCACTCTCTCTCGGCATTCATTATTTCATCATGCTCATGCTTGATGCATTGTTGTTTAATCATGTCATCACTCCTAATAAATTTAGTCTAGACAATTGTTGTACTTCATATATATCACTGTTATTGTGAACTTGCAATGGTGGAATGACTGTTTGATGTCAAGCTGAAGTGGATTTGAAAGAGAATAAGGGAGATAAATTGGGAAGGTAGAGATAACTGGCAATTTAATTAGAATTTCTGGAGATGAAAGGGATAATCTATTTTTTGACAATGTGTTGGCACAATGACAGCAATCCAGCCTAACATAAAGCTTTACCATGAAATTACAAAAAACTTAATGAACAATTCTGAAAAATTGCAAATTGCGAACAACTCTCTATCAATTAACATACAAAAAACTTTTATTTTTAAAAAAATTATCTTCAAGACTAATCAATTTGATTCTAGTAATAGAGCTCTTTGTTCTACACCTATTGCCTGATAACTCTAATCACAAATATCTTTCTCCAGCTGATGGATGAATGCTGACTTAGATGTTTATTAGCAATCTGATATATTTGCATAATGAGCATTGTAATATGTGTTGAACATTTCTTTGCAAGTATCAAGCAGTTAAGTGTGTACAGAGCTATATATTGCCCCATGTAGTGACAGTAGTGATCCCCTTGATGACATTGCTTGTGGTGCTAAAGTTACAGCTTTTTTCTGTTTATTTCTTACTTTGTGTGCCAATAGTCAGGGAGAGACACCAAACAATATTACCTCTTAGACCGATGAGTGCTGTTCTGTGAAAAAAAATACATCTCTACTCAACTTTTACTCAAGACAGTTTATTTGCACAACAGGTCTATTGTATGATATTAACAGGTTGTGGTTAATTGATTTATTCTATTTTGAGGACATTGTTTGTTGGTAATATTTGAGGAAATCACATAATAGATGAAAGGAAGTATCTTGACTTGACTTTGTTAAACAAAAAAAGCCTGCTTTTTTCTGCTTCTTCCCAGATGTTGACATCTTTGATTCTTTTAACTGTTTCTTATGACCCGTCCTAGTTATTCGTGTTGAATAGACGACGACGACGATGATCATATATCAACATTAAAGGGCGATGCTAAATTTTTTGATCTTATTATGGTGCAGTGGTGATAATGTGTTATTGTTGGCAAGCATTTCCTTGTTTTAACCTTAGTTTTTTTCTGCAACCAATTCTTATAATGTTGTATCAATTGTCAACTTTTAGACTCTGAAGGTAGAAAACTAGTAGATTCAGAGCTTTTGTTGTATCTTTTATCTTGCATATTTGGTTGAAGCTCATTGTGCATCGTTCAGGTTGATGCTAGATCGACTGGAGCAGATTGCTGAAAGCTTTGCTTGTTGGAAAACTTATTTGCCGGTGATCCTAAAGTTTGCGATGCTTGGTAGATTTAAACGTATATTGTTTGTAATTGTTTTAGAGCTGATAAATGTGCAACTAATATTGCGCACAGGTGCTTCTGCACATGGTTTTGTATCATATATGAGCAATTATTAACTTATTTTCAACTACAAGAGAACATTTTGTGTCGTTTAATCTATCATATATCTATAATGCTGTGTTCTCTCCATCAATGTCTGGTGTTGGTCAATTCAGGAGATTGTTTCTAAGTTGCTTCACGTTCATGGACCTGCAGTGTATGTTTGCAAACTGCTTTGATATGAAATTGATTTTTGACATTTTCGGTGGGAAATATAGCTACTAGAATCTCGCCTCATATTCTTCATTGTTTCACAATTTTTTCTCCTTTTTATTTTCAATCCAATTCCAAGTATTGGCAATATTATCTGGGAAAAACCTAAAACAGGATTTAGACATTGCAATTTGGGAACTCAGCCAATCATCGTCTTTCTGTTAATTGATGAGCAAGAAACCCAAAACCAGGAATCTCTCTACCTCTAACCTTGCCTGCGTGCCGGGCAAGGCTGCTCCTGGCTTTGATCAGTTTCTGCATTATAGTGGGATGGAGATGGATGCGGTGTCTTCCAACAGGCAACAGCTCCAGTTGTGATATAAAAGCTTTTAAATTCACTGGCATTATTTTATTCCTTCCAACGTTAACTATTTTTATCATAATTTTTCAGTGCCCCTGCCTCATCCTCGATGACACCGGCGTCGGCATCGTCGTCGGCGACTTCGGGAGCTCCGCCTACCATTTCCTTTGCGACTCCTACCATTCCCCCCTTAGTGGCCACTTCCTCGGCGGCTTGGGTCAGCCTCGTCTCGGTCTTCAACTGCTCCATCGTCCACTTCCACGAGAAGGACGACCCTTGGAACCGCATCTTGGCCAGCGCCGTTGCCAACGTCTTGCTCGAGCTCCGCCGCGGCCTCAGTCCTGCCATCTGTTCTACCGTTGCCGGCGGTCTCCAACGAGACGCCACCATGCACTCCGGTGAGTTACCGACTCCGAAATTGGCCGGCTTTGTCACCAAAGTGCCGCCCGACATGCCGAGCGTTGGCCTTTTTGACGGCGAGGCTGGTTCTGAGTTTGATGAGTTCCTACCCTGGCGGGAAGGAAGAAGAGAAGTAGTGTCAAAATGGCCGTGGATAAATTTAATTAAACGATTAATTAATTATAACAAGTAGCTAATATGTAGACATAATGATTTTTTTTCTCGCATCATAATTTTATTTATCATTTTTTCTGAAAAAATAATTTCTTTTGGCTAAGCGTTTTGTGCACTGATGATAAAACTTTTTTGAAGTTTGTTTTTGTTTGTTTTCGCCTAAATCTGCAGACAAAGGAGGGAGTATCCAGGTCGATAAAAAGGGAATCGCGATCAAGAATTTTTTCATTTATAATTATATGGATCAACTTAAAACTAAGAGAATTACTATTTAATCAAGAGCCGAAGTGGATTGAAAGGGAGATAATAGAGTTTGATTGGGAAGAACAAGGAAACCGATAATAATGAAGGTTGATTGAGATCAAGGGCCCTTCCTTGCTTCTAGGGGGGAGGTAGAACATAGAAGTTTGACAACCAATAAAGAATATTGGGAGATCAAATTAAGGATAAAATTTAGTTTCTATATCATTAATCAAAATTTGTATTATAATGAGGAAAATTCTGATCATTTAAAATTTTTATATTATTCACATTTAATCCATACTAACCAAACGGACCTTTAAATAAATGGTTTAAGTGTGGTGAAAGCCATCTACTTAATTTTATGGTAACTTACTTCATCTACTTATATAATTAAAAGGGTGTTTTTTTTAAGCTGGTTTAGAGCTTTATATTATACCTCTTATATGAGGTTATGAGGCTTTATATTATACCTTTTATATGAGGTTACGAGCTATAACTTCTATTTTTAATAAGGGTGCTAAATGAGAAAACGGGCCGAGTTCAACTTGTATTTGAACTCGACTCTAATAGTTTGAAGGTCATTCAAACTCGGCTTGAGATCGAATATTTTTATGGTGTTCGTGTTCAACTCGAGCTCAAATATACTTACAATGTCTAGTTTTGACGAACTTTTCTACTTATATAATTAAAAGGGTGTTTTTTTAAGCTGGTTTAGATCTTTATATTATACCTCCTATATAAGGCTATGAGGCCTTATATTATACCTCTTATATGAGGCTATGAGCTATAACTTCTATTTTTAATAGGGGTGCTAAACGAGCAAATGAGCCGAGTTCAACTTGTGTTCAAACTCGACTCTAACAGCCCGAAGGTCGTTCGAACTTGACTCGAGATCGAACATTTTTATGGTATTTGTATTCAACTCGAGCTCGAATATAATTACACTGCCTAATTTTGACGAACTTGAAATCAACTTGTTTGTGAACTCGAAACCAACTCGATTAAAACTCAAAAAAATCTCATTGAAAACAGTTAGAGTGGATTAGACCCACAACCTCCAAGTCTTGGATTTGAAGACTTACCATATAAGCTATCCTACTACATTGTTATTATAATATATATAAATATATATAACTAGTTACAATTAAACTTATTAGTGTATATATATACCACCTTAGTCGGGTCAAATAATGTTTCTTTCCCAAATTTTACTCTGGATCGTTTCAATTATAAGGACGACCCAAATTTAATAAAAAAATAAAAAATAAAAACAAAATACCCACACCAGGACCATCATTTAGTACGTAATTAATAATAACATTTATTTATGATTTTATATGTATTTTGAGTAGACAAATGATATTATATATATTATTATTATATTATTTTATCGAGTCTAGTTCGAGTCGAGCTACAAGTTGATTTCGAGTTATAATCGAGTCGAGTCGAGTCGAACACTACCTTGCTCAAACTCGACTCGTAGAATTTGAGTTCGAGCTTGAGTATTTAAATGTCGAGTTCGAGTTGAATTGAGCCGAGCCGAACGTCAAATACTCACGAACTGGCTTGCTTAATTATCAGCCCTAATTTTTAACAATTTGGTGGTGTCAACATTTAAAATTTGTATATATAGATAAATATAAAAATAAATGAAAAGGTTATTTATAAAATTTTGACTCAATCTAATGTTTTTGCCCTTTCATCTTAATTATCAAATTAATTATAATAAAAAATAATTTTGAAATATCTTTAAACTACATATTTTTTAAAAACTAAAAGTTGGGCCTATTGATGTAAAATAAAATAAAATTTTATCAATGAGATACTTATTTGCTCTACTATTCATATATATAAAACTCATTATGTGAGACCTACTAAATAAGTTCACATTAGATGTGTAATTGATATGAGCTATATGGGGTGTAACTAGCTCACCATAAATCTTCCATTTTCTATTATAATTAATTGATGATACTTCTAAATGAGGAAAATCGTACACTTATTACTATTTACAACTAAAATTATGCACTCAAAGGAAAAACTGGCTAGTTATTTTAAATTTAAGTATTGAACAACCACAAATATATATAGAGTACGCAATATAAATAATTTGATCATATTAAAAACACTAAACCATAAACTCTAAAAAAGGTTTACCAAATACCCTATTTACACAATACAACCATCAATAAAGCCAAAAGACAACAAATTAGAAACCAAACTAGGTAGTATTGGATTTTAGTGACACATTTGATAGATACATATTTTTTCCAACTAGTTGTTGGCTTTGGCATATTCCAACAAGTGGACCCAAGTCAAGCAATATCATATAATCGATAAATAACTTTTCATATTATACGCATCAAACTTGAATCATATACATTTTGGAGACAATGAAAACCTATATAAATTAAATGAATGTAAAGCTAAATACTGTTCTTTTATGCTTCGGCGATTTAAAAGTTAAAATTGATTCCGGTTCATTTGTTTAATATGAATCATATAATATATATAATATATGATTCCTTTCCACCAGAGTATAAAGTTGTTAACTTGAACATAAACGTATAGTTTCAATGTTTCTTTTAGAGTGGCTTCACTTTGATCCTTCCGACGATGAACAGTGTTGCGTCGCACTCTTGGGACCCTGCACTTAAGAATATTACTAAGCGAAAAAGAAATGCGGTCAATTCAAAAAGACAATAGTGTTGCATGCAATGAAACGTGAGGACGTGATTTAGCAAAGAAAAAACAGGAGGGAGGGAGACTTGATAAGTCACGTCAAGTCTACTCTGAAAGAAATTAAAGGTGTCGGCATGCTTGCACTCCACGTTGAGGACAAGTTTTCTCGTTGCCAATTTTTTTTACAGGTAATGGAAATTTCTTATTTGCTACCATATATATTCTTATAATTACCAATAAATAAGATTTTTCATAATGTAAATTTTTCTTTGAACTAATGATTCTCTCATTGCTTGAGATGATATCATAATTTTAAAATTCGTTATTATTGGAATTTTATTATAACTTTACGTAGTCTTCATTGTATATATAGTTTAGTATATTTGGATTATAATATATAAATTATATATATGATGAAGACGATATAAAATTATAATAAAATTTTAACAATTTCTCACTTGGTCCGAATATATATCACCATATATAACACTATGCAAAATATTAATATTTAAAAAAAGAGTATTATTATACATGAATCATAGAGGTAAACCTTCTTTAGTCAAGTATCATATATTATAATATAAAATATGCTTAAGAAGCCACAATGTGATTTAAATTTTATAAATAAGCCTAGAATATTTATTCAGGCCCAAGCACATATATATTATATATATGTATAACAATTTTGTCATGTTCCAATGTATATATTCGTAACGAGAAGACAAATAAATAATAGAGTTTTAACAAATAACATCCTGTATAGTTAGCATCACAACTCTTTGCTTATAGAGTATGCTCACACCAAGAAGGTGGACTTGAAGTGTGATGCTTACAGTTTTGTTGTGGTCTTGTTGGAGCTGGTGACAAGCAGAGAAGCTCGAGATGGTGGGGAGGACAAGAACCTCGCACAGTGGGCGCGGGTGGCAGAACTCCAGTGGAGAGTCATTGGAAGCTGCATTACACAAATAGAAGAGAAAGATCATACGGAGGGGATGAAGGAGGTGTTCCAAATTGGTCTCATGTGCACCATGAAACAAGCTACATAACGGCTTTCCATGCAGCAAGTGTTGCTGTTGTTGGAGCAGCGTGCTCCCATCAACTCCAGCCAAAACTGTCCAGAACAAGCTCAGGTTGGGTACAACTCAGAAGCACGAGCTCACAGTCCCAGCAGTTGTGCATTTTAAAATTCTGCCACAGGAAGTAGTCGTTCATCACCCCCTTGGTCACCTTATGACCTAGAGCACCGACTTTACCATACTTTTGATGTTTGACCTGAAATTGTTGCACAAATACATGTAGAAATGCTTATCTTTGAAATCCGCATATATGTTTCAGAAAAAAATTGTAGACTGATCTTTAAAGTCAATAAGACAGGAAGTAACTAACAAGGCATGTTTTGCTGTTCAAAATCAGCACATGTATCAGCTTTCTTTACAAGAAGGATTATTATGACAGGGAGAACAAACTTCTTTCCATGACTGTAGTAATCTGTAGTCAGGAAAAGAAGAAGAAACCAAACACAGAATAAGAGCCGGGTATAATTGTTTCGTTCTAGCACCCATTTGAACTTTCGTTCAGCCGGCATTGATGTAAACAACAACAAGATAAACCAGAAATTTCTGGGTATCTTGGCAGCGAGGTAATGAGCGAGGTAATGATTTCATGTTTATTCTCATGTGGACGATGAAAATTGTTTTAACGCAGGAAGCCGGTTATATTTCAGGCTTCCCCCAATTCAAGGTACTGAGAGTGAGACGCAGCAAGAAGGGCCGCTCCAATGCCTGAACCATCATTTGCATGCTCAATGACGACTGAGTCCGCAGCCTCATCACGAAGCAATTGTTGGTATGTCCCTTTTTCGTAACTACATGAACTTGTCGTTTTATTTTAGGCAAAAATGAAGATTTTGTAGATTTTTTTCGTATGAAAAGAATAAAACCAACATCATACCCTTTTCTTCTTTGGTTTTGGGGTGGAGAAAAGGGCGACGAAGAGAAGATAAAATTTGTGGATTGAAGAAATGTGAATATTTTGTTGAGATTCACTTTCAATCATCAATGGTAACATTGCCAAGTTCTTAACCTGTATACCAATTTGTAGAAATTACAATAAATTAGTATTGGGGAGTTTGTTCTCCTGTGGATAATTTTCTGTTTCAAGTTATAATATAGTGAATTTGATCCAGCAGTTTGCATCGTGATTTTTCCCCAAATTTGGGGTTTCCACATAAATTGGTTTGTCCATTTTGGTTGGTATTACGATGTGTTTATTTTGATTGGTACTTTTCATCTTTATGTGTTGAAATGAGGATTTGGTTGTTTAGTTAATCCTAATAAGTGGTATCAAAACTAGATTTTTTGTATGTTGCAAATTTTAGTTGTTGATATTTTTTGTTCGTTGGTATTTGACGAAATTTCTAAGAGCCTAATTCATGTGTTTGTGAATTATATTTCAATAAGTTGACTGATAAGAAGTATGCTAAGATAATATCTCTTAAAGAGCCGAGTAACTAACACTATTAGAAAGGAAAAATGATCGATCATTTATATTCCAAGGATTTGTATGAACTTATCATTGGTCAGAAATCGGCAGAGGTGGCTGATAAATATTGGAATAAATTTGACAGGAAGGCTATGACCTGTTTGAGACAATGGGTAGATGAAATTGTGTATCATCATGTTTCTGAATTGACATCCTAAAAAACAATATAGGATAAACTCCAAGAAGTTTATGAGAGGAATACTATTGGCAACAAGATCCTTTTGATAAGAAAATTAGTGAACTTGAGGTATAAGGATGGAAGTGACATAAGTGAGCATCTCAATGAGATGAAGAGAATTATTACTCAACTTGTGAGGATGAAAATAACTTTAGATAAGGAATAGCAAGCTATATTGCTCCTAACACATTGCCAAAAAGCTGGGAAACATTAGTAATCTCTTTAAGTAATGTTGGTCCGAATGGAAAACTCACAATGGACATGCTAACAAGCAGTTTACTGAATGAGAAGGTGAGAAGAAAATCTTTACGAATTTCAGGGTTTCATACATTAGTATTAGAAGAGGCAAAAGATAGATCAAGAAATAGGGACACAAACAAAAGGAATAAGAGTCGAGGAAGTTCTAAATCCAAAAAGAAATTGAAGTGTTATTATTGTGACAAGACATGTCATTTCAAAAGGATTTTTGGAAATTCAAGAAAGGCTTGAAAAATAAAGACAACAAGGATCAAGGAGAAATGAATATTAATGTTGTACATGATGAGATGGCAATTCTTTTTGATTGTGGGAATGATTGTTTGAAGGCTGATTGTGATGCTAGCTGGATAGTTGACTTAGGAACATCGTTCAATGTAACTCCAAGCAGAAATTTCATTACTACCTATGAACCTTTAGATTTGGGTATAGTGAAGATAAAAAATAGTAATACTTCAAAAATTGTAGGACTTGGAGATGTGCATATAGTAACAAACATGGGTTACAAATTGGTGCTTAAAGGGAAGAAGTGTTGTAGTTTGTACAAGGCTGAGACGAGTCTAGTTCGAGGGGCGGTTAATATCTCCTCACTTGATTTCACTGCTGATTTGTGGCACTATCGATTAGGACACATGAGTGAGAAAGGACTAGAGACATTAAAACAACTAAATCTCCTTGCCAAGGTCAAAAGACATCAAAATTAGTCCTTGTGACCATTGTTTGGTGGGCAAACAATAAAGAACATCCTTTGCAAGCATAATTACAAGAAAGTTAAAAGTTCTTGAGTTGGTACACTCTAATGTGTGTGGGCCTATGGAGGTAAAATTTCTGAGCGGTTCTATTTATTTTATCACTTTTATTGATGATACTTCTAAGAAGGTGTGAGCTTATGGCATGAAAAATAAAAGTGATGTTTTTGGCATTTTTAAGAATTTTCATGTATTGATTGAAAGAGAAATCGATAAGCTCTTAAAATGCCTTAGAAGTGATAATAGTAGTGAATATTATTCTGTTGAGTTTAATGAATATTGTAGCAAATATGGGATTAGGCATAAAAAGACAGTTCATTATACTTCTCAACATAATAGAGTGGGTAAAAGAATGAGTAGGACCATCTCTGAGAGGATTAGAAGCATATTGTCTCTAGCTAAGTTGCCTAAAAGCTTTTGGGGTAAGGCAATGAGCACAACTTGTTATTTGATTAACAGATCTTGTACATATGTTCTTGACAATGACATACTAGAAAGGGTTTGGAATGACAAAATGTCAGTTATTTTCATTTGAGAGTCTTTGGTTGTAAAGTCTTTGCACATGTGCCCAAGGATCAAAGAGCTAAGCTTGACTCTACAGCCGTGGAATGCATTTTTCTTGAGATATGGTGATGATAAGTTTGGATACAAACTTTGGGATCCTAAGAATAGAAAAATGATTCGAAGCAGACATGTAGTTTTCAAGGAGGATCAAACAGTTGAGGATTTTGGTAAGGAAGAAGTTCCTCAAATAAAGTCTCAGGAATGCTTGAAAAAGTTAAAAGAGCCGTCAACTTCAACTAGAAGTGAAGAGGCGGCTGAGGATGACAAAATTATTTCCCCATCTAATGATCATGAGAGTGAGAATGTGGTGTCGAATGATATTTCTAATGAGTTTGTTAATGATGTTGGACAGGAACATTTGATTCTAATCAAGGGGAGGCAACTAATGTGAGGAGATCAGCTCGTAAACCAGTTCCATCAATAAGATATCCATCATCAAAATATGTGAAAATTATTAAATGTGGAGAACTAAAAAATTTTAGTGAGGTCAAAGCTTATATAGAAAAGGAGAAGCGGTTGAAAGCAATGCAAGATGAGATGAAATCTTTGCATGATAATCACACCTATGAGTTGGTGGATCTTCCTAAGGGAAAGAGAGTATTAAAGAACAAATGGGTCTATAAGATCAAACATGAAGAAAATAACATACAACCAAGATACAAGGCAAGGTTGGTGGTGAAGGGTTTTAGACAGAAGAAAGGTATTGATTTCGATGAAATTTTTCTCCTGTTGTTAAAATGTCTTTTATTAGAATTGTTTTGGCTTTAACTGCAAGCTTGGGTTTAGAAGTTGAACAGTTAGATATGAAGACGGTCTTTCTTTATGGTGATCTTAAGGAGACTATATACATGGAGCAACCAGAGGGTTTTAAAGTTAGAGGAAATGAACAGATGGTGTACAAACTAAAAAGAGTTTGTATGGTTTCGAAGCAAGTTCCTAAACAGTGGTAGATAAAAGTTTGATTCTTTTATGGAGAGGAATGGGTATAAGAAGTCTGTTTCTGATTATTGTGTGTTTATCAAGAGCTTTGATGATGACGACTTTGTTATTCTGTTGCTTTATATGGATGACATGTTGATTGTAGGATATGATGGAGACAAGATTGCAAGTTTAAAGAAAATTTGAATAAATCTTTTGCAATGAAGGATTTGGGATCGGCAAAGCAAATCTTATGAATATCCATTCGGTGTGACAAGGGAGCTAGAAAGCTTTAGGTGTCACTAGAAAAATATATAAAAAGGTACTTACAAAATTCAACATGAAACATACAAAGCCGGTTGGAGTTCTATTTGAGGGTCATTTCAAGTTGAAAAAGTGACTTAAGTAAAAATAAATGAAGGAAATGAAAAAAGGTTCTTTATGCTTCTGGAGTTGGTCGTTTGATGCATGATATAGTTTGAATAAGGCCAGACATAATATATGCAGTTGGAAAGGTTAACAGATATTTGGCAAATCCAAATAAAGAATATTGGCAAGCAGTTAAATAGATAATGAGGTACTTGAGAGGTACGTCCAAAATGTGTTTGTGTTTTGGAAGTGATAAACATTTGTTTGTTGGCTACACCGATGCAAACATGGTAGGTGACTTGGAGAGAAGAAGGTTAACATCTAGGTTTATTGTTAATTTTGCTAATGAGGCTGTGTCTTGGCAGTCTAGGTTGCACAAGTGTGTTGCATTATCCACACTGAAATCAAATTTATGTATTATCCATAACTGAAATCAAATTTATTTTTACTACAGAAGCTTACAAGGAGATGGTATTGACGAAGAGATATTTGAATAAAATTAGTGTTAAATAAGAGAAATACATTATACAATGTGATAGCCAGAGTGCAATTCACTTGAGTAAGAATTCAAGTTTTTATTCAAAGAGCAAACACATTGATGTGGGATATCACTGTATAAAAGATGTGTTGAAAAGTAAATCTCTTGAGTTAAAAAAAATCGATACTGAAAGGAATGTTTTAGATATGATGATTAAAATTGTATCAAAGGAGAAACATATTTACTACATAAATTGAGCAGGCATGGATGGAGTTTCTCATGTTGGCTAGAGGTATTTTATGGAGTCGGGAAGGGAGGTTTGTTACATTGTCCTCCTTCGTAAATACATAAAATTACAACCCTATTTTGGGCAAAAATAAAGATTTATAGATTTGCTTCATGTGAAAGGAATAAAAACAACGTCATACGCTTTTCTTCTTTAGTTTTGGGCGTGGAGAAAAAGGGCGATGAAGAGAAGGGAAAATCTATTCATAAATTGGGAAGGTAGAGATAACCGGCAATTTAATTAGAATTTCATGAGATGAAAGGGATAATCTATTTTTTGACAATGTGTTGGTACGATGTCAGCGATCCAGCCTAACATAAAGCTTTACCATGAAATGACAACAAACTTACTGAACAACTCTGAAAAATTGCAAATTGCTAACAGCTCTCTATCAATTAACATACAAAAAACATAATTTTTTTTTAAAAATATCTTCAAGACTAGTCATTTTGATTCTAGTAATAGAGTTTTTATCCTACACCTATTGCATGATAACTCAAATCACAAATATCTTTCTCCAGCTGATGGATGAATGCCGACTTAGATGCTTATTAGCAATCTGATATATTTGCATAATGAACATTATAATATGTGTTGAACATTTCTTTGACAAATATCTATCAGTTAAGTGTGTACAGAGCTAGATATTGCCCCATGTAGTGACACTAGTGATCCCCTTGATGACATTGCTTGTTGTGCTAAGGTTACAGCTTTTTTCTGTTTATTTCTTACTTTGTGTGTCAATAGTCAGGAAGAGACACCAAACAATATTACCTCTTAAACCGATGGGTGCTGTTCTGTGAAAAAATACATCTCTACTCAACTTTTACTCAAGACAGCTTATTTGCACTACTGGTCTATTGTATGATATCAACTGGTTGTGGTTGATTGATTTATTCTATTTTCAGGACATTGTTGGTTGGTAATATTTGAGGAAATCACATAATAGATGAAAGGAAGTATCATGACTGGACTTTGTTAAACAAAAAAACCTGCTTTAATCTGCTCCTTCCCTGATGTTGACATCTTTGATCCTTTTAACTGTTTCTTATGACCCGTTCTACATATTCATGTTCAATAGATGACGACGATGATGACCATATATTAACATTAAAGGGCGATGCTAAATTTTCTTATCTTATTACGGTGCAGTGATGAAAATGTGTTATTGTTGGCAAGCATTTCGTTGTTTTAACCTTAGTTTTTTTCTGCAATCAACTCTTATAATGTTGTATCAATTGTCAACTTTTAGAGTCTGAAGTTAGTAGATTCAGAGCTTCTGTTGTATCTTTTATCTTGGATTTTTGGTTGAAGCTCATTGTGCATCGTTCAGGTTGATGCTAGATCGACTGGAGCAGATTGCTGAAAGCTTTTTTGTTGGAAAACTTATTTGCAGATGATCCTAAAGTTTGCGATGCTTGGTAGATTTAAACGTACAAGTATTGGTTGTAACTGTTTTAGAGCTGATAAATGTGCAACTCATACTGCGCACAGGTGCTTCTGCACATGGTTTTGTGTCATATATGATCAATTATTAACTTATTATCAACTACAAGAGAACATTTTGTGTCATTTAATCTATGATATACCTATAATGCTGTGTTGGTCAATTCAGGAGATTGATTGTTTCTAACTTGCTTCACATTCATGGACGTGCAGTGTATGTTTGCAAACTGCTTTGATATGAAATTTATTTTTGACATTTTCGGTGGGAAAGATAGCTACTACAGTCTCATCTCATATTCTTCATTGTTTAACAATTTTTTTTCTTTTTTTCAATCCAATTCCAAGTATTGGCAATACTATATGGAAAAAACCTAAAACATGATTTAGACATTGCAATTTAGGAACTCAGCCAAACATCGTCTTTGTGTTAATTGATGAGCAAGAAACCCAAAAACAGGAATATCTCTCTACCTCTCACCTTGCTTGCGTGCCGGGCATGGCTGCTCCAGGCTTTGATCAGTTTCTGCTTTGTGGTGGGATGGAGATGAAGACGGTGTCTTCCGTCAGGCAACAGCTCCAGTTCAGATATAAAAGCTTTTAAGGTTTGATTTTGTCTTTTTCCCACCCATTGAAATAAAAGCTTTTAAAGTCACTGGCATTATTTTCTTCCTTTCAAGGTTAACTATTTTTAATATAATTTTTCAGCGACCGACAACAGTGCTGGCAACAGAATTGTTTTGTTTTTAGGTTTTTGAACGAACCTGTTCTAATCCAACTAACCGATTCTTAACCCAAACCAAACCTTTTAATTTACAAAAGAAAAGAGTCACGAGGGTATTATAAACTACTTAAATTTCAATTAATCCAATACCTAAAATCTTAAATTTGCCACTCTTATATCCAAATTTTATCTAATTATAAAGAATCGCAGAGCTCAAAATGACGCTGGCAGTTACAAAGATTGAGATAATTTTATTATAAGTGTTTTAAAAAAATGAAAAGGGCAGTGAAATTCTTCTTTTTATTTTTTAACGTTTTGTAAACAAAAATTATAACAATATTTTATCAGTTTATATTTTGATTATATTTTGTCAAACACATTGATTAGTCATTAATATTATAATTTATATTTTTTCAATAAAGACACTTCAAACAACAGAACACAACCGAACATCCCTCCCATAACCTTCGCCCGAGTTCTCAAACAACAAAAAGAAAAAACTCCCAACTTTATTTTCCGATGATGCC
Source organism: Piper betle (assembly GCA_033002965.1). Classification (NCBI taxonomy): domain Eukaryota; kingdom Viridiplantae; phylum Streptophyta; class Magnoliopsida; order Piperales; family Piperaceae; genus Piper; species Piper betle. Next base: position 93,433 of record JAURVB010013272.1, on the reverse strand, counting down.
AAGGGAGGAGCTACATGAAAGGGAAAGTGTCGGCCAACATGCCGAGCGTCGGCCTTTTTGATGGCGACATGGGTTCTGAGTTTGATGTGTTTCTACTCTATGGCGGGAAGGAGGAAGAAAAGTGGCGTCAAAATGGAGGTAGATAAATTTCATTAAATAATTAAATAATTATAACAATTAAGTAGCTAATATGTAGATACAATGATTTTTTTCTCCCATCATAATTTTATTCATCTTTTTTTTCTAAAAAAGTAATTTCTTTTAGTTGTGCACATATGGTAAAGCTTTTTGAAGTTTGTTTTTGTTTGTTTTTTGCCTAAGGAGTGTTGAAAAAAGGGAATTACGATTAAAAATTTTGTCGTTTATAATTACATGGATCAACTTAAAACAAGAGAATTACTATCTAATCTGGAGCCAAAGTGGCTTGAAAAGGAGATAATTGGAGTTTGATTGAGAACACCGGGGAAGTCGATAACAATGAAGGTTGATTGAGATAAAAACCCTTCTCTACTTTTAGGGGGAGGGTAGAACTTAGAAGTTTGACAATCTATAAAGAATATTGGGAGATCAAATTAAGGATAAAATTTAGTTTCTATATCATTCATCAAAATTTGTAGTATAATGAGGAAAATTCTGATCATTTAAAATTTTTATATTATTTACTTTTTTCCATACTAACCAAAGGGACCTTTAAACAATAACTTATTATATTAACAAACTAAACTGTTTAAGTGTGGTGAAAGCCATCTACTTAATTTTATGGTAACTTACTTCAGCTACTTATATAATTAAAAGGGTGTTTTTTAGGCTGATTTAGAGCTTTATATTATACCACTTATATGAAGTTATGAGCTATAACTTCTATTTTTAACAATTTAGTTGGTCTCAATGTTCAAAATCTGCATATATAGATAAATATAAAAATAAATAAAAAGTATATTTATAAAAGTTTAACTCAATCTAATGTTTCTACCCTTTTATTTTAATTATCAAAGTAATTATAATAAAAATTAATTTTAAAATATCTTTAAACTATAAATTTTTTAAAATTTAAAAATAGGTTATATTAATGTCAAAAAGATTAAATTTTATTAATGAGATACTTATTTGCTCTACCTTTTGTATATATATACATAAACCTCATTATGTGAAACCTACTAAACAGGTTCACATTAGATGTGTACTTGGTATAAGTTATATGGGGTGTAACTAGCTCCCCGTAAATCTGCCCTTTTTTATTATAATTAATTGATGATAATTCTAAATGGGGAAAATCGTACACTTATTATTGTTTATATATGAATTTTATAATTTATGATTCCTTTCCGTGAGAGTATAAGGTTAATAACTTGAGCATAAACATATAGTTTCAACGTTTCCTTTAGAATGGGTTCACTTTGATCCTTCCGATGACGAACGGTGCTGGCATCACACTTCTGAAACACTCAATCAACCAATCACTTCCGCACCCCAACCTATACGTTAGAATATGACTGTTAAGTGGAAAAAGAAAGCGGTCAATTCAAAAAGACTATTATTGCATGCAAACGTGATTTTGCAAAAGACTTGAGGAGTCAAGTCAAGTCTACTGTAAAGACAAAAGGTGTCGGCATCCATGCATTCCACGTTACGGATAAATTCACTCTTTTTGATGACTCCAAATTCTCTTTTTTTCTGTTGCCTCTGTTCAATGAATGGTCCAACCAAATTTTATAAACGATTCTATAATAATTAATTTTATAATTATTAAAATATATTATTTTTTTAATATTGATTAAATTAATATATTTAAGTAATATAAATTATATATTTATTAATTTTAAATGTTAAAAGATCTATCATAAATTGACTTTATATTAAAACACGCCAAGTTAAGTTCGAATTTTGAATTTTTAAACTATGAATGATTTATATAAAAACAATCACTAATTTATATAATTAATTTTTTTATAGTAACCAGACAGGTCAAAGATATATACTTTAATTTTATAGATAAAGTTTATTTTAAAAAAGATATATTATAATAATTTAATATATTAATTTTATTTTATTGGCCACCGCTCGTCGATGCTCAATTGTGTTAACCTGCTAACGTGCACCTATACATGCTTATAAACATGGCTAAAATATTTAACCCAAATCTCATCCAATGACCTAGGGGTGCTAATCGAGCAACAAGTGAGCCGAGCTTAACTTGTGTTCAAACTCGGCTCAAATAGTTCGAAACTCGTTGAATTCAACTCGAGATCTAACGAGTTTTGAACATATCAACATTTGCTATGGTTCGCTGCATGGTTTTGCAGCGTACCATGCTAGAGCACGAAGAGCCGCCGGACTCAAAATCCAGCGGCTCTCGTTCAAGCCACCCACCACCCTTTGATGGACCCGCCTACCCGCTTGACGGACCCGCCCGCTAACAGGGGGCACCCGCTAGGGGCGGAGGGCCGCCGAATTGGGCGATGGCAGAGTGTGGGGGGGCGGGTCGCATGGTGCGCCGCAAAACCATGCAGCGCAACACATGAGGGACTCTTGAACATATATGCTCGAGTTCGACTCGAATATCTTACCATAGAGGGACTCCTAAACATATATGCTCGAGTTCGAGGGACTCTTAAACATATATGCTCGAGTTCGACTCGAATATCTTTTATGTGTTCGAGCTCAACTCGTGCTCGAATACACTTAAACTGTTTAATCTTTTCCGAGTTCGAACCCAATTTGTTCGTGAGCTTGAAATCGGCTCGATTAAAAGTCAAAAGTCCGTCACTTAAAAAATGCAATCAATGTGGATTGAACCCACAACCTTGAGGTCATCAAGGTGAATACTTACCATCTCAACAATCTCACTTCTTTGTTATTATATTGTGTATAAATAAATAAATAAATAAATAAATAAATAAATATAATATAATATAATATAATATAATATAATATAAAAACTATATTATTATATTATTTTACCGAGTCGAGTTCGAGTTGAGCTCACTGAGTCGAGTTCGAGTCGAGTTCGAGTTATAACCAAGTCGAGTCGAGTCGAACATGGCTTTGCTCAAGCTCGGCTCGTAAGATTTGAGTTCGAGTCGAGTTCGAGCTCGAGCATTTAAATATCTAGTTTCGAGTTCGAGTCAAACCGACCCGAACGCTAAACGCTCACGAGCTGGCTCGCTCAATTAGCAACCCCACAATGACCCATGCTCAATTAAATGTTTGAACTCGAACTCGACTTGAACTGTAACCTACGAGCCGAGCTTGTAGCAAGGTCGTGTTCGACTCGACTTCCGTTCGGTTATAATTCGAACCCCGACTTGTAGCGCAACTCGAACTCAAACTTATAGCTCAACTCGAACTCCGACTCGATAAAATTATATAATAATATAATTTATATATATAAAAATATAATAACAAAAAAGTGAGATAATCGAGATGGTAAGTATCATATTGACGACCCACCAGGTTGTGGGTTCAATTTACATTGATTTTATTTTATTTTGGGTGAAATACTTTTGACTTTTAATCAAGCCCATCACACCCTGTGTGGATAGAATCTCCAAAATTTCATGGCCCATGAGTTTGTCTTTTTAGAAGACCCAAGTCAAGTGATTATAATTGGACATCATAGACCTACTCAATATCCTAAACACTACAATATTTTAAACTCCAAACTCCAAACTAATTCTATATATGCTTTTTTATATATTATATATAATTATCTAAGAGTTGAATTATCACAAATCCTAGCTATGCTCTTTGCCTCGTATAAATTGGCATCTGCCTGCTCTTTGCCTCGTATACTCCACATTTGAACCTCGTCTACCCAACAATGCCTCACCCGCCAAAAACCCTTCTTCCTCCTCCTCCTCCTCTTATTCCTCTTCCTATTCTCCTCGACGGCGAACTCGACGTCCTACTCCGTCGAACGCGACCTTCTCCTCCGCCTCAAAGAGGCGTGGGGACGGCTGCCGGCGCTCGACGCCTGGAACAGCTCCGGCAATGGTACTAATTCCCACTGCTCTCGGCCGGGGATCACCTGTGAAGGTGGCTCCGTGGTGGCCATCTCCCTTCCTAACGTCGGCATCGCCGGCGCCGTTCCATCTTCCGTTTGTGATCTCCTAAACCTCGCCGAGCTCGACCTCTCCGAAAACAACATCCCCGGCCATTTCCCCGCCATCTTCAACTGCTCCCAGCTCGGTCGTCTCAACCTTTCTCAGAACTACTTCGACGGCCCAATTCCGTCCGAAATCGACCAGCTGCGCAATCTCCGCCGCCTCGACTTGTCCGGGAACAACTTCGCCGGCGACATTCCGGCCAGCATTAGTAACCTGTCCAAGCTTGTAGATTTGTACCTCCATTTGAACTTATTCGATGGGAGCTACCCTGTTGAGATTGCCCAATTATCCCAACTTGAGAACCTTGAGCTTTCTCTGAACCCGTTCTTGCCATCCAGACTACCTCCAGAGTTCGGAAGGTTGAAGAAGCTCAAACAGCTTTGCTTTTGGGAAACCAATCTGACTGGAGACATACCCAATTCTCTTTCGAACCTCACCGTATTGGAGAAGATCGACTTCACCAGCAACACTCTCACCGGCAAAATTCCAGACGGCTTGTTGCAGTTGAAGATGCTCAAGCATCTCTACCTTAATTTCAACAACTTGTCCGGCTGGATCCCGCAATCTGTAGCTTCTCTTCACTTAGAGGTGATCGATTTAGCTGGTAACGAGCTCACCGGACCAATCCCGCAAGATTTTGGCAAGTTGCAGAGCTTGAGGGCGCTTCATCTCTACTACAATCGGCTCTCCGGCGACATTCCAGCCAGCATCGGAAGTGTGCCCTTGCTGGCCAACATCAGCCTATTCAACAACTCCCTCACCGGAGTTTTGCCGCCGGAGTTAGGAGCTCACTCCAACCTCCAGTTCCTCGACGTTGCCAACAATCAGCTTACCGGCGGGTTGCCGGAGAATCTCTGCAAGGCCGGAGTGCTGAGCTGTCTCGTCGTCTTCTCCAACCAGTTGGCCGGCGAGGTGCCGGAGTCTCTCGGCAGCTGCAACAGCCTAGTCGGCTTGCAGCTCTACGACAACCGATTCTCTGGCGAGATTCCGCCTGGGGTTTGGTCGTTGGAGCGGCTTCAGAGGCTAATGATCGGCAAAAATCTGTTCTCCGGAGAACTTCCCGACCAGCTCGGCAGAGATCTTCTACGGATTGAGATCAACGACAACAACTTTAGCGGCAAAATCCCTTCCAAGATCAACAAATCGACCGAGCTCGAAGCATTCATCGCAAGCAACAATCAGCTCGCCGGCGAGATCCCACTAGCGTTGACGGCGCTGTCCAAGCTCAACGTCCTCAACCTCACCGGCAACCGGATCTCCGGCGAGCTCCCCTCTAAGATCCTGTCATGGGAGTCCGTCACAGTGTTGGATTTGAGCCAGAATTCGATCGCCGGCAAGATTTCGGCGAGGTTTGCCGGGCTCAAAAAAGTCAACTTCCTCAACCTCTCCCACAACTCAATCTCCGGCGAGATTCCGGCGAAGCTCGGCGCCGTCATCTTCACTGAACTGGACCTCTCCTTCAACAAACTTTCCGGCGAGGTCCCCGGCGAGCTACAGAACCAGGCCTACGCCGCCAGCTTCCTCAACAACCCCGACCTCTGCGCCGACGATCCGTCCCTCCGGCTCCGCCGCTGCATCAAGATTCCCCGCGGCCGGAGAATCCGATCGTGGCGGTTCCTCGCCGCCGTGTCCGTCGCCGCCGTCCTCGTCGTCGGCCTCGCCGCCGCCGCCGCATTGCTGGTAGCCATCCGAGACTTCCGGACCCTCCTCGCCGGCGCCGGCCGCCGGCCTTCTCCATACAAGGCAACATATTTCCACTCCACTACCCTCAATGAGGCAGCAATCTACAAGGCCGTGAAGAGCATGAAAGAGTTGGAGCTCGGCCATGGCGGATCCGGTATAGTGTATAGAGTGAAGTTGGAGGACCACCCAATTGAGTATGTAGCAGTGAAGAAGATAAACTACAACAATAAGAACAATGTAGAGAGTTTAGAGAAGGCGTTCAATGCAGAGATGGAGATTCTGGGCACAATACGGCATGCCAACATAGTGAAGCTGCTGTGCTGCTTGTCCGGGGAAGGGGAGAAGCTGCTGGTGTACGAGTATGTGGAGAATTGTAGCTTGGATCGGTGGATACATGGGGAGAGGAGCTCGGAGGAGGCGCCGCCGAGGTTGGGGTGGCCGGCGAGGCATCGGATCGCAGTGGGGGCAGCCAGAGGGCTGGCCTATATGCACCACCATTGCCGGCCGGCAATTGTGCACCGGGACGTGAAGTCGAGCAATATATTGTTGGACGCGGAGATGGGTGCGAAGATCGCTGACTTCGGCCAGGCCATGATGCTCGCCGGAGGCCGTGATGGGTCACCGGAGGCCGTGACAGTGGTGGCGGGATCATTCGGCTACATAGCTCCCGGTACTAGTTTAATATTTTATATTTCTTCTTTGTTCAAGTCACAGTCCATTCAACTACTAACTTTCAAGTAAAGCATTTGTTGCTATTCTAATAAATAAACATAAATTCAACCCAAAATAATAGAATTCACGTCTATCAGGGACTTTATAAAACTATGCAACCAGATTATGTATATATTTAACATGATCTTCTATATAGAAAAAAGATGGTAATTTTGATAGGACATGCCAATGCTTGCAGAGTATGCTCACACCAAGAAGGTGGACTTGAAGTGTGATGTTTACAGTTTTGGGGTGGTCTTGTTGGAGCTGGTCACAAGCAGAGAAGCTCAAGATGGTGGGGAGGACAAGAACCTCGCACAGTGGGCGTGGGAGCAGAACTTCAGTGGAGAATCATTGGAAGCTGCATTAGACAAAGAGATCATAGAAGGGAAAGATCATATGCAGGAAATGAAGGAGGTGTTCCAAATTGGTCTCATGTGCACCAAGAAACAAGCTACTTACCGGCCTTCCATGCAGCAAGTGTTGCTGTTGTTGGAGCAGCGTGCTCCCATCAACTCCAGCCAAAACAGTCCAGAACAAGCTCAGGTTGGGTACGACTTAGAGGCACAAGATCACACTCCCAGCAGTTGTGCATTTCAAAATTGTCACAGGAAGTAGTCGTTCATCACCCCCTTGGTCACCTAATGACCCACAGCACCCTGTCATGACTTGACCATACTTTTGATGATTGACATGAAATTGTTGCACAAGTACAGGTAGACATGCTTATCTTTGAAATCCGCATATATGTTTCATAAAAAAATTGCAGACTGATCTTTAAAATTCAATAAGACAGGAAGTAACTAACAAGGCATGTTTTGCTGTTCAAAATCAGCACAAGCATCAACTTTGTTTACAAGAAGGATTATAATGACAAGGAGAACAAACTTCTTTCCATGACTGTTGTAATCTGTAGTCAGGAAAAGAAGCAACCAACACAGCACAAGAGCCAGGGCTGCTACTTCAAAGACAAGAACCAACATGGAGTCATTATTTCCTAGCCCCCATTTGGACTTTCGTTCAGCCGGCATTGATGTAAACAACAAACAAGATAAACCGGAAATTTCTGGGTATCTTGGCAGCAAGGTGATGATTCCATGTTTATTCTCATGTGGACGATGAAAATTGTTTTAACGCAGGAAGCCAGTTATATTTCAGGTTTCCCCCAATTCAAGGTACTGAGAGTGAGATGCAGCAAGAAGGGCCGCTCCAATGCCTGAACCATCATTTGCATGCTCAATGACAACTGAGTCTGCAGCCTCATCACCAAGCAACTTCTTCAAAGTGCTCACTAAACACTCACTATACTTGTTGTAGTGTTCAAATAGCCCTCCATCAATTGATATAATTGTTTGTCGCTTATCATCTTGAATTGTGTCTCGTCCAAGCTTTTTCAGAATACTCAGGATCCCTGCTGCTGCAAGAGATGCCCCACGGGTGGCAACAATGTTGCATATCTCAACCACCACTTTTCTCATCTTCAATGAGGAGTTATCAATCTAAAACAAGAATCGACCATATAAGCATCTCAAAGTAAAGAAATTTCAGCTTAGGACATGCCAAAAACCTAATCACCTATAAAACGGAGTCAATAAAGTTGTATACCTCAAGTATATCTTTCAGTTTATTCCCCACCACTTGCAGATCTGGAGTGGAATCGTGATGCATGGCAGACATAACAGGCGTCCTGTCCATGGAGACGAGTATCATTAATGTGAACTTTCTTCCTCATGGTTCCATATTATCGCTCAGCATAAAATAAAATTAACTGTCTTTGAGCATTCGGCATTATTATACATTTGAGTTTCTGTTGCAATGAAATTTAGAACAACATTGCAAACAGAACTATGCACATGTAGATTAAAATGAAATCCTAATTACCTGTTAATGAAGACAATATATTTTCATTATGCTGTCAATTTCAAGTACAAAAAAAATGCACAAGCTAGTTATCACTGTTAAAAATAGATGAAAGCAATTTTGAAGGATCAAAAGAATAGCCTCACTTAATGGTTAAATTTTAATTTTTTAATCCTCCGATTAAGCTTGAAACATTAAAAGAAACAACTAGAAAACTAACAGATAAACTGCCATTTGAACTTTTTATATGAAGGAATAACATCAAGCAAACAAAAGCAATAATTGTCCAACCAGTTGATTGTATTATGCCTGTAGGTCAATTTTTTTTGCCTGAGTACTGAAGAGAGCAACAAGGAAAGTTTATCTTCTAAAAGCTTAAAAATGTATGGAAGAAAATCAAGCATTATCTCCGACCCACGTCAGCTTTTCAAAAATGTCTTACAACAAACTATCAGCATAAAATTTGATGAGAGCAAGGAAAACTACAAGGATGTCACAACGGCCCCCCCAAAAAAAATGCAAGAAAAAGAAGAAGAAGAAGAAAGAAAGAAAGAAAGTTACCGCAATATGAATGGAATTTGAAGCTTTGGAGGGACGATGGGACCAAAAATTCAGCTTCTTCTGCCAACTTCAACAACACTCTCCTTACAATATCACCCAAATACATTCCTGACAGTAATTTCTCAAAAATCTGCTAAAATTAACCACGTAAGAAAAGTGAACATGAGAAAACAATAATATTTGGAGAGGAAGATGAAAGGTGAGAAAATCGAACGGTCTAAACTACCTGCTCTCCTGGGTTAAGAGACTCAACGTCCAGTGCTTTATCATACTCTGTCAAAGGAAGATGAGATGATTGGAAGTTTCCCCATTCCATATTTATAACCTGAAATATTGGAGCAGCACCAGTTGATTACCATACATTATACTGTTCTCAGAACACAAAATCAACGATTCTCGTCATACTGGACAGTTTAATTTAGCCATAGAATTAATTACACAAAAGACTACAAATAGAGCTTAGAACTTCTAACCATCTCCCCTAACTTCGGTAGAAGACCTTGCCACTTTGGAATTGCATTTGCTCTCTCAACATAAGCCGCATTAGTTCCGGTGCCAAGGATAACAGCAGCAACAACATCATTATTAAGATATCTACCTCTAGCTAATGTCCCAACTGTATCATTAACCTGCAGACAACATTTTTACCACTTAAAAAGTTTTCAAGTTACCCACAAATTGAATAATAAAATTTTGATCCTTCAAGTTCATCAGAGAAGCATCGTTTCTAAATTACTTACAAGTGCTGAAACACGCATATCAAGACCTTTTTCTTTCAATAGCCTTTGATAGTTCAGCAACCACATCAGCTCCAACCTAGTCAAAATTACAAAAATGTTGAGTTATACGATCCATGCAACAAGTAATTTTAGGAGCTATAATATAATCTTCCACAAAAATGTCCTTTCCCATCCATTTCCAACTGTCATATCACTGAATACTAACTGCCAAGGACAACATCTGAGCATAACATCAAACATTATCAAACCAGTGTCTCATGGTGCTGCTGTTCCCATAAGATGATATTTAAGAGACAATGGTCTACTTGCAGCTATATATCTCAATAGTCAAACAAATATTTTTTAAAGAATTGTTGACAAAGAAAAGCCTATGAAAACCAACCGTATCATCAATGCTGAATCCCTTGGTCCATCTAATGAGAGTTCCAGATGCAATTGAGGTCTGGCTCACAGGAAAAGAAAATGTAAAACCAAGTTCCCTTTGCCTTCCATCAGGAAGATGAAAATCTTCCCCTTCTGTTGCCACAAACTTAGCCAATTCTTCAGCAATGTAATCAAAAAGTGCCTGGAAGGGAGAATCCACAATTCATGACCATTAGAAATTGAAATAAAATCATGAATTATTATATGGACACATGAATAAAACTCACATCAGAGGTTCCAGTCATAAGATTAGGAGGAATGGAAACTTCAGTGAACTCCTGTTTTACGACAGTCTCTCCTTTACCACCCAGCTGAACCCGAAGCACACGAAAGTTTGTTCCTCCCAGGTCCAATGCATAAAACAAGCCTTCCTCATCCCTATATTGTACAATTAGAGATGGGAAAAAGTCAAGCTGAAGGTTCCTCAGTGTACTTAATAAACATTTTCATAATGAGAAATGAGAAATAAAAACCAAAAACTGTCCAAGTTCATTTTTTTAAAGGTGAGCAATAACCAAAAGGAATCAATTGTTTTCTCACGTTACTTAAAATGACAAGTTCATGCGACTAATGGCCAGAAGGATGAGCTCATGACTTGTCCCGTCTGAAATTATCGCCCTTATACTGCATAAGGCAAAAATCAAGGGCACATGACTTTTGTACTCAACTTGCTCAGGCCTTTAATTACATTTCACAAGTCATTTAATGGTTTTGTATAATGCACAAAGCAAAAAATTGGTTAACAATAGTTCCTTCACAATAATAAAATCTAAAAAAGAGCATCATTTGAACATGCACTGCTTCGCAGTGCAGTCTCTGATTATGGAGAAAACATTGAGATCATGCACTACAAATAGTACATTCTGAATTAGTTTCTGGAGGCATAATATTCATAAATGCAAACTTCCTCACTTTCTAACTGTGCTTTTGAACCAACCATTATCCACAATAACAAATCATGCCTTGCAATTTATCTAAAAAATAAAATCATAGCAGTTTGCCATGCGAAAGTGATGAAATCATTGCAACCATGTCATTTCCAAATCACTAGAACAACAAAACACACACAACAGATAAAAGAGGAAGAAAAGAGGAAGCTTCTATACCCAGTAGGGAGGTTATCAACATAGCTAACGAGCATCTTGAGCTTGCTCCCGCCCTCCGACGCCAACCCGGCATTCATCTCCACCACCATCGCCTCCGCCACCTGCCGCAGCCTCGCCGCCGGCGCGGAGCACCTCTCCTCCAGCTCCCGCACGACCGCCGCCGCGGCTGCCCACCGCTGGCCCTCGTCCATCCGCCGCCGCACCACCACCACCGCCACAGCGCACGCCGCCGCCGCACACACCGCCACCGCGCCTACCACCATCCTTCCCATGCACCGGACAACACCCACCTCCAAAAAACGCAATCTTTCCTCCCTCTCGACCGCCGATGGAGGATGGAGAAGCAGGTGCCTTCCCGCCTCCAGACAAAAACTTGGCACTCTTCCCGGACATGAAATAACTCCAAACCCGATCCTTATCAAAATGCTCTGTTTCCCATTCCCTCAAGAGTCCAAGTTGGTTGTGTGAGATCACAGATGGAGATGACAAATGGGTATTGCACACACAGGAAAAGAATCCACCCGAAAAGATTGGATTTTTTGGATGAAACTTGGGAGACGGGGAGGTGGTTTTTCTTTCTGGACAACAGTTTGACAAATGACAAGCTGTCATCAACCAAAGAGGTTAGCCTTCCGTTGGAAAACAGTTTGGCTGGTTGAAAGAGATGATGTTATTTATTAACCATATTAAAAGATAGATATGATAGATCACATCCAGAAAAATTGTAGAAGCCACCAAAAAAGAATCATCTTCCAAGGCCACCCATCAAAAAATACACATTCATAGAGAGTCATGCAGGAAGTAATTTCTCTTTAAATTTCTTAACTAACTACTTATTAACTGTATTTTATTTCTTTTTTAAATTTCGTCACTAACTACGTATTAACCAACTGTATTTTTAGTACACGAGATTTTTTTATTAGTTAGCTTTTAAGAAGCTTTTTTTTTGATGTATGTATATATATATATATACACACACGAGAAAACTTCGTCTCAGCGAGGGGCAGAGAGGATTTTTTACCCTTAATTTTAATGTGGACTGTTCGATCATAATAATGACACAAATTTAATAATTTTTTTAAATACCCTTCCTTCTCCCACAACTAGGATCCGGCCACTTTTTCTTCTTTTTAGGTGTGGACACTTTTGACCGCCATGGGCTAAACCTAGCCGTCCCTTAATTAGAAATGTCTAGTATGCGGCTGCCAAATCAAACCATGGCAAACAATTTTTTGTTTTTTAAAGTGCAGCCAGATTTGGCGGCCGCCATAGCGGGTTGGACTTGGCCGATTGCGGGTAGGACATGGGCGGGGGCTAGATCTGGCCATGCCGCCACTTAAGGCCGTGTGGCTATATTTGTAGCCATGTGGCCAAATTTAGCCAGCTTGATGACTCAATTGGGGCCATTGGGGAGGTTTATGGTTTTTTTCATAAAAAAACGAATCGTCCTTATAATCAATTGGGCCCAAATCAAAGTTTGGGACATAAATTTTTTGCCCTTAGCCCATACAACGCAATATATATTATACTATAATATTTAAAGTACAAATTAATAGGCTAAATCATCTTTTCAAAAATGGTTAATTAAATTAAAAATCTATATTACACCTACTTATAAACATAATCATACTCAAATATGTATCATACTCCATTAGTTATTTGATGTGAAACTAAGTTAAAGGATTTTATATTTTATTGGAGAATAAGTTAAAATATCTCACAACTTACCCATCTTAAAAAATTTCATCCTCGAATTTTATATACTTGTCCTGTAGCTAAGGCTATCCCAGGTTACCTCTTTGACCTGTGACCAACAGCCTAGACTACGCCAGTAATCTGTCTCACCATCTAGCAAAAAACGAGGTTACTTTGATACTAAATATAATGACCAATCGAAAGTGTAAAATAATAGGGTCTAAGTTATTTCTTCAAAATAATTAACGAACTTAAAAATTTATAATACATTCTTACTTATAAATAAGATCTATAATACATTCTTACTTATAATGCATTTTTACTTATAATATATACTAATATTTGCATTTCAAATTACTTTATATTTATTTATATATTATTGATTAAATTAAAATATGTTGCATATTAAAAAAAATAAAAAATAATATACAAATTTAGTTAATTATATAATATTTATATATAATTTTGGTGATTAAAAATTGAAGTCACTTAGAAATTTGAATCTTTTTGTGCAAGATAATTTATACCTGCCTTTAATGTAAATATTAATGTGATTTTATTAAGAATTTTCAACTAAAATTTGTAGATATTTTTTATTAAATTTTATATTGTAAAATTGTTTTATATTTATTTATCATTCTTTATTTAAAAGGGAATTTTTAATATTTTTAATATTTTTAATTAAAATTTTATTTTTAATAAAATTTTAAAAGGTTAGTCTTTCCCGGGCATTGCGTGTGTCAAAGCTAGTATATCGTGTATATATGCGGTAACTATGATGTGTCTTTTGAGGTGTAAGACTGCCGAGGATTTTGAAGAAACGGTTGAAACTTGTATAGTAGATGGGACTTTGATAGGATGTTATGGAAGAGATGAGATTGGATTGTTCAGAGGGTTATGCCTGAAAGGTGTGTGTTATTGATGGTTTCATTGGATATGGCTGCGGACAACGGGTTTGAAGGTTTGCCGTTTGCGTGGCTCAAGGAGTTGGGAGTCTGTTACATGGGCTGTTAGGTTGGTGTTTTGATAAGATGGGAACGGTTTTGGCTTGGGCAGTATTTTCGTATGAAATTTTGTGAAGGTTGGTATTTTGATAGGAATATTATGATAAGGAATTTTAATATTTTGATATGAAATTTCGTGAAGGTTGGTATTTTGATAGGAATATTATGATAAGGAATTTTGATATTTTAGTATGAAATTTTGTGAAGGTGGGTATTTTGATAGGAATATTATGATAAGGAATTTTGATATTTTAGTATGAAATTTTGTGATGGATGGTATTGAATATTATGATACAGAATTTTCAGAGACTAGATTGGGATCGAATCTAAATTCGACAAGGATGAAAATACCACGATCTGAACTGGATCACCTCTAAAAAATTAGTAATGAAAATTTATTTGTGGCTTCTGTTATAAGGACAAGCAAATATAGGTAAAATGTATTTAAATTATGTGATTTTGCTTATTAATGAATAAATTTTTTACTGGGTGTCTGCAGAAACCAAAAAGAGGTTTTTGAATGGTTGGTCAAAAAAATTTTTTGCGTAATTTTATCAATATATAATTGTAAGATAAAACCCCTTTGTGATAAACTTTTTAAGATTTTGAATAAATTATCTGCAGCAAGCAAACGGCTTTAACGTGTCAACCTGACTATGACGAACTGATGAAACAAATGAAAAAGACAATTAAGCAGAACAATCTTTCTATTTGGCGTTGTCCAAGCCTTTGTAAATTTTCCTTTTTGATAGACCAAATTTCACAAAAGATAACTTCCTCTGTAACACTTACAAAACCAACATTTTACAAAAAGAAAAGGGTGTCCTGAACAAATAACAGCAAGGTAAACTCCTTTCAAAAATGTGTTCACGCCATTCAATAAGCATAAAGAGGTCACATCGAAACCTGTCAAACGTATGATACAAAATTGAACACAGAAACAAAAAATGACCACCTGAATGCAACGTGTTGCTACAATGAAAAAGATGGAGATATTTTTTTCTCACGCAAAGATAGAGATCTTGGTACCCAAAACTTGCCGTATGGCAAAACCTAGCCCAATTTTCCATAGCTACAAGTCCGAAAGGGTTGGAATGACAGGTATGAGAAAATTACCAAAATAAGAGTCAAAAGTTTTAAACATTCCAGTACATCCATCCCTGTGCGCCTGCTGTTCGGCAAATCTCTGAGCTTGTTGAACTTTCGGGTCGATTCTGCCATTGTGTGCTGATGGAACCTGCAGAGTAGATATAGTAATCATATTGTCTTGGCCAAAAGGGTTAAAAACTGTTATTTCATAAAAGTGGTTTAGGAAATATGAATGTTACTTACAAAGGTATTTTGTATAGAAGAAAGAGCATTATGCATAACTTCATTTGCAGCTGGGTGCTTCCTGCAAACAATTCAGAAGATTTGGTTTTGAATAAGAGATATTTGGTAATCATTAAAATAAAGTGTGTTCCAAGCCATTTAGAAGTTATGGTTCAGTAGTTGCTCTAGAAAGTGGAATAAATCCCTCTGCCTAAATACTAAAAATGCATGTGGAGAAAATATCCAAACACAGAATCTCACTAAAAATACTAAGGAAATCTTTCAGCAAGTGAAAAACTAGTTCATATGCATTTTATATCACAAGTAAGCATTTACAAATGTCTGACTACATATAATTGAACTCTCATCCACACTTACACGGCCAAATGTCTTATAAAAGCCTAAACCCACCACAAGGCTATGTTGTTTGAGTTACCGAAAAGTCATACCAAGAGTGCTAGTATATCGAAGCCTTAAAGCTGGATATGCATGCAGGATAAAAAATTAATCTAGGCCAAATTCTTCTATCCAAGATAATTTGAGTATTGCAGCAATCAAACAAAGTTTGAGAAGCTTTTGTCGACAATTTACACATATGCAAAGGAAATGAAGCACATACAACCATGAGAAGAGAAATAAAGATGGGATTAAGTGCACTTGGGAGAAGGCAATGAAAAGAGCACCAATAGCATGTGAAGCATAATCGGCTGTCTGTAATATGAAGCAAGCTCAAACACAATTTCCTTCATCTTCCTTCACTTTCTCCCATAAAGGTCAAGGGCATGGATCTAATCTAAATAAAATGGTTATAAATATCGTCAGCCTTTCTTGGCCCCAAACCGGTCTCCAATCTTCAATCAGTAATGCACTAGCATTGGTGATTCATGAACACAAAACCCACAAATTTCTTTTTAAACACACAACTCCTACAAAGGAGAAGGGTCGGCTGCAATTCATAATCACGTGGATTTTATTTTAAGGGTTATCGCTGACACCTTATCCGATATGGTGGAAGAAGAAGACACCAAATTCTTACAGCTACAATTATAAACATGGCAAAAATTGCAGCCACAAAAATATAAGCATGACTAAAATTATGGTCTAGATAAAGTGAAATAAGAAGATTGAAGCTATATCCATTCTTCCAACAACAAATCATACATAAAACAATACAACATATCAGCATAACTACGCATACCATCATCACCATCACACACAATCGCAACACCACAACGTAACATATTCGAATGATGACACAAGAAATACCACATGGATCACAGATTCAGCATACACCAACGCCACAAAGCACCCCTCAACCAACCCGTCGGCAAAAGGTTCCCCACCCACGCACTAATGCATCAAAAACACGGCCAAAGAAGCGAACTTTGGAAGGGAGGAGGAGCTTACCTATGCTGCTCGAGGGGTTTCAAGGCCGCTATGGCTCCGTCGAGTCTCCTCTTCTTCGTCGCCGGCGCGGTCGCCATGGCCGTCGGCGAGTGGCGTCGCCGGTAAATAGTGTTGAGGCAGATTGAGTCTGATTGGTAGTTTAATGGTACAAGCCCAATAATAGCCCAAGCCCATGTATTAACAAGGCAATTTGAAGGCCCATTTGGATGTTTTCTGTGAACTCTTAATTGTGGATGGTTTCGGCTTAACGCTAATCCCATCTAAACCAAAATATTTGTATTTGTATTTAAATAAATATTATCTGACTGAGTTGATCTTTATTGATCAAATTTATTTATAATTGTTAATTTATTCTGTGTTTGTTGTGTGAACTTATTTTTCTAGTAATACAATATGGTTTCCCATAAAAACTATATTTCATATAATCCCACATTTGTTTAAAAAGTTTGCTTGATTAATGTATTATATAGCTGACGTGAACAGGCTTTCTTCACCAGAGTTTTTGGTGGAGCAGCCAATCAAACCAATTAGTAATAAGTTTTCGCTAGGAGAGATCGTCGATTAGTCAGTCGTCAAGCAAGATATTGTCTGTATCTATCTATTTAACCTTCGACAAAAAATTGATTATTTATAGTTAAAATTTTTATGCAAGTTGGTCACGGTTAAAGACGGTTAAAATTTGGTCAAGATATAATTTTTTTTGTTCCATATTTATTAGATTATTTAATCATTAACTTTTTCATTATAAATATTAATTTTTCTCACAAAAAAACTAAGACTTCATTTATATAATTATAATTTCTTTTATTTTTCTTAGTTTTTTTTTATTTCAATTAGCAAAAAAAGTGAATTACTTTTACTAAAATATATTTGAATAAATAAATATTATATTACTATGACAATGTTCAAAAATTAAAGTTGATGTACTTTAAATTTAATAAATTGTAATGTTAATTTAATAATAAGTTGAAATATCACAAATATTAATAATTTATAATTTTTTTGGCAGTCAAACAGTCAATATTCGTTCGTAATAGTCAAACATCGAGTGGACACAATCATTGGGCCGCCCATACCGACCCCTAATTTAGTTTTGGCAAGTAGAAGAAGGGAGGAGGAAAAAACAAGAGTAAAATGGACGTTTTTTATCCGCTCCAATGAATACAAAACAGGCTTCACAAGGGGGACGACCAGGCCTGCATGCAAGTTGTTCCAATTATAATATTAGTTAGGTGTGAAGCCTCGTATAATAACGTATTTTATAGTATTATCACCTTCATTGCTGCCAACCAAATTCTGGAAAGAGCTGAAAATCAATACAGTTTTAAAAAAGCTGTAAAACTGTTGTAAGGTGCAATATAAGTTATCATACCATCCTTTTGTGTGTCTATATATACACAGTAACTAGGCAAGATGTCGCATTAGATAAATTTTAAAGGAGGTATTTTTATTATATTTTTTAGATTTTTTTAATATTTTAATTAATTGATTCTCCTATTATTAATCTCATGTTAGTATTACGTTTCTTTTTATTAATAAGAGTAGATTAGTGTGTGTGTGTGTATATATATATATATATATATACACACACACAAAATTAGTTGCTGTGCGCTGCATGAAAATGCAGCGCATCAGCAGCGGAACAAATCCAGGCTATTGGATAAAAATCCAACGGCCCGGATTCATTTTTTTTTTTAAACCTTTCCTCCTCCTCCCCTGTTCACGCCGCCCCCTTGGCGCCACCCTGCCCCTGGCCGGCCCCGGCCCGTCCCACCCCCTCGGTACTGCCCCGCCCCCAGCCTCGTCACGGGGCCAAACTTGGCCTAGCGATGACAACATAGTTCATGGATGAGCTGCCATGAATATGCACCGAGTGGAAACACACTCTATGGATGAGGTGCCATGGAGACCGTGGATGAGTTGCCACGGGCGTGCACGAGGCACGTTAGGAGCGAAAGAGCAACTTGGCCTTGAGCGGCGAGTTGTGGTCATTGCTTGGAGAGCATGACTAGCCTTGCACGAGTATTGGAACATACTCAGATGCATGGGACGACGGAGGTCGGGCGTCATGAATGTACCATGGTGGTATAGCAAGGTCTCTTTGGTTCGGCATTGCAGGAGAGCATGCCGAACCTTGCCGGACTTGGAGAAGTGTCGGCATACCTTGAGTAGACTTGCTTTGGACTATGAAGACAATGGTTAAAGGCTTCGGTAACTTTCAGTAAAGAGTTTGGGAAATCACCCGGGGTGACTACCTGACTTGCCCGAGAAACTTGCCTGCGGGTTGCTGGCAGGGTACCCGTCCGTTACCCGAAAAATGAACGGAAGAATTTCTTGACGGAGAAGAAGCACACGAGTTTGGGGAAGCAAGGAGATGCTAGAGGTAGCATATCAGAGTGAGCAAACCCCTATATAGCGAGTTATGGCCATGT
The DNA here is from genome assembly GCA_033002965.1 of Piper betle. Classification (NCBI taxonomy): domain Eukaryota; kingdom Viridiplantae; phylum Streptophyta; class Magnoliopsida; order Piperales; family Piperaceae; genus Piper; species Piper betle. Next base: position 74,394 of record JAURVB010013272.1, on the reverse strand, counting down.
ACGCCGGTAGAGTGAGTTTGGCTGCAACTCCCAAAGGTAAGGAAAAGTTTCCTTTGCTATAGGGAGGGGGTGGTCTCTCAATGGGTCGGTTCGCCTGCGTGACAGATGGTATCAGAGCCAGGTCAGGCCGCGGTGTGCCTGGTTGTTGTTGCCGATGCTCTGATCCCTACGTGACAGATGGTATCAGAGCCATGTGCCGGTTGTGTTGGTTGTGGCGATCGGGTTGCGGAGAGCCCGGTTGTGTTCAGTGATGCTCTGAAACCCACTTGACAGTTGGTATAAAAGCATGGTTGCAGAGAGCCTGGTTGCGAGGATCCAGGTTCAGGGCCCATAAACCACAGAGCTTGGTTGCAGTGCGAGCCAAGTTGCGGGGAGTGCCAGGTCATGGTGAGCCTGGGTGCCGGTGATGGATCGTCGATGCTTTGATCCCTACTTGACATTTGGTATCAGAGACATGTTGAGTCGGGTGCGAGAAAGTGGAGACACCGATTGATGCTAATGAGGTGTAGTATTGTTGGGCTGGTGGGTCGATGACCCGTAATCGAGCAGAGTTGAGTATGCTTTGGTTGTCTGTAAGTGTGACTAGTGTCAGAATCTCAGAGTTGTTATGGGACGCTATACACAACGCTGTTTTGGATGGCATGAAGCTATTATGGGATAGTGCGTAATGCTTGTAGACGCCTTGGTTACCGAGGAGCCGTGTTGTGATTGAAGGAGGCAAAGTTGTGTTTCAATCATTGCCGTAGATATCAGTCGGGGCAACTGGGAAGGTAACAGGACCAAAGTGATTGTAAAGAGGATTGTTCTATTGTGGAGAACGTGGTGTTCTCATGATGAGGACACGCTGGTGAGTGATATGCCAGCTTAGTTACCGATGGCCGTGTTGTGATTGAAGGAGGCAAAGACATTGAACATTGAGAGATGTTTCAATAAGTGCCGTGGATATCAGTCAGGGCAACTGGAAAAGTAACACAAGCAACGTGATTGTGAAGAGCATTGTTCTGATGGGCAGAGCACGGTGTTCTCATGATGAGAACACGCCAGTGGGTGAGATACCACCTTGTTTACCGATGGCCGTGTTGTGATTGAAGGAGGCAAATTCATTGAACATTGAGTGATGTTTCAATCAGCACCGTGGATATCAGTTGGGGCAACTGGGAAGGTAGCATGAGCAATGTGATGGGGAAGAACGATGTTCTCAAGGAGAGAACATGCCAGGTAGGCGAGATACCACCGTAGTTACCGATGGGCCGTGTTGTGATTGAAGTAGGCAAAATCGTTCAACATTGAGATGTTGCGAGCAGTGCTGTTGATATCAGTCGGGGCAACTGGGAAGGTAACAAGACCTTACACGAGTATTGGAACATACTCGCAAGCATGGGACGACAGAGGTCGGGCACCATGAATGTATCATGAGGGTACAGTAAGGTCAGTGTCACACTACCATTGGTTGGTAAGTGTTGGTATCGATGAGGACATCGATATTATGAAGTGTGGGAGAATGTCACGCGGCCAAACTTGGCCTAGCGATGACAACATAGTTCATGGATGAGCTGCCATGAATATGCACCAAGTGGAAACACACTCAATGGATGAGGTGCCATGGAGACTGTGGATGAGTTGCCACGGGCGTGCACCAGGCACGTTAGGAGCGAAAGAGCAACTTGGCCTTGAGCGGCGAGCTGTGGTCATTGCTTGGAGAGCATGACTAGCCTTGCACGAGTATTGGAACATACTCGGATGCGTGGGACGACGGAGGTCAGGCGTCACGAATGTACCATGGTGGTATAGCAAGGTCTCTTTGGTTCGGCATTGCGGGAGAGCATGCCGAACCTTGCCGGACTTGGAGAAGTGTCGGCATACCTTGAGTAGACTTGCTTTGGACTACGAAGACAATGGTTAAAGGCTTCGGCAACTTTCGGTAAAGAGTTTGGGAAATCACCCGGGGTGACTACCCGACTTGCCCGAGAAACTTGCCTGCGGGTTGCCGGCAGGGTACCCGTCCGTCACCCGAAAAATGAACGGAAGAATTTCTTGACGGAGAAGAAGCACACGAGTTCGTGGAAGCGAGGAGATGCTAGAGGTAGCATATTAGAGTGAGTAAACCCCTATATAGGGAGTTATGGCCATGTACACCGGTAGAGGGGGTTTGTCTGCAACTCCCAAAGGTAAGGAAAAGTTTCCTTTGCTATATTGGGAGGGGGGTGGTCTCTCAATGGGTGGTTCCTAAAGGCACCCACCTCCTACTCACTCAATGGGTTCGAAACATGATGTGGACCATGAGTGGGGGTCTTGGCGGGCTTCGTTGGTTGGAGGACCTTCGTAGCTCCTTGTGCTTGCCTGGGGTCAAGCACGAGCGGTGTTGGCGGGCAACACTGGCTGAGACTTATTGTGGTGGAGGTTACGCCCATGATACCAGGAAGGTGGACCGCTATGCTTTGGGTGCTTGCCAAGCATAGGCGTGTTTCCTACCGGAAAGTTAGTTGGGCGAATACCACACCACACACTAGCAAGTACATGGACAGTTGCTAGCGTATGGACCCTGGGCAGATAGCGTTGGTCATGGGACCTTCGTAGTTCCTTGTGTTGGCGTGGTGCCAAGCACGAGTGGTGTTGGCGGGCAGCACTGGCCATGACTTAGTGATTATGGTTATACCCATGATACCAGGAAGGTGAACTGCTATGCTTTGGGCGCTTGCCAAGCCTAGGCAGTTTCCTACCGAAACGTTGGTTGGGCAAAAACCACATCACACTCGAGCAAGTTCAGGAACACTTGCTAGCCAATCGAGATAAGCAGAGTTTTCCCATGTTGGATCGAGACGGATGCTGGAAAACAAAGTGACGCTTGTTGGTTCGTCGTGTTGCAGAGGCACACGATACTTGTGGCTGTAATGGCAGGGGGCATTATCAGGCCGGTAGTGAAGAGATGCACTACCGTGCTGTAACACCCCAAATCCGGTTCACGCTCGTGAACCGAACCGGCATGTTACAGGCCCCGGTTAGGTCGGCTAACCCGAACCTAACTCATGTGGATCCAATCTCGGCGTCTTAAGATGAAGATATGATCCATCATGAATGAATAAATACGCAAAATCCTAACATGGTACTACATGAATGACAAGCAATTCAAAATACACACCAATACAGTTACGGTCAAAATTCTGAAATAAAACAGACAGGGTCTCCACTAAAAGTGCAATTAGGGTCCACCCTGTCAAAATAATATATTCAGGTATATAAGCATATATCAACAATTTCATTAACACACAATCTGATATACTATAAGCTCATTCTGGAACTTGGGTCCTAACCCATCATACTTTTGCTGCGCTACTGTGATCATTTCATTTCGTATCATTATCATGCCTCAAACATTTAATCATAGCATGCTTATTAAATAACATCATAAACAAAACATGAAACATTCAATCACCCAATGTGTGTGTGCAGAAGACCTTATTGCTCCTCCGTCCAAGCTGGCTCATCCAACTCGTGCTTATCACCTACATATAGTATAAGAAAAACGTCAGTAACAAGTGTTACTGGTCCGAAAAGTAAAATAACTATAACAAACTGGCTATGAGAGCAAACTCTCATATGAAAGAAAACAACATATACTCCACGTGAACACTCTGAAGGGCACTACTGAGGAGCCATTGGGCTGCAAACCCGGTAGCATCCCGAACTTACTGCTGCTGGTACTATGCCGCTCTCGGCACTTCTTTTTCAGTACTTCTCGTGAAACTTTATCCTAAGCCCTCTCCTTACCTCCATATTTCTCCTGCCCTTGAGCACGAAGGCCGAGTACTCTCAGGCAGTCGCCTTTAGTACCCTTTGAACCACAAGTCCGGACATGCGCTGTACTAAACAGTACCCGTAAACCTCCACGTTCTCTGGGTGTGAGGAACTCAAACGCGGAGTTATCAGGATCCCTCGGGAATGGAACAGTCCGCTGGCACTAATCCAGAGCCCGCTTTGACTGTCACGGCATCCTCTGCATGGTACGTGCAGTCGATTTCTCCATCTCTCGTCTCACAGAAACACGAAAACTATATATATATAGGCTTGGGTAGGGAGTTACATAATAGGCCCGAAGGCAACTTGTGGTGGATCTTGTTTTCGAAATCAACCTCGAGGGATCTCATCCTCGAGGGGTTATTAATCCGGAAAATGTTCGATTAAATGGCCCGAGTTAAGTGGGATCCGATAAAACGCCACTTAACCCGTCCTGCAGACAATAAATCAAACATACAATAGAAAAGAGTAAATCAGAGACGAGTCCTAAACGGACCTGGTAGAAGCTCCAAGCGGGTCATCGCGCCTAGGCGGCGAGCTCCTACTCCGTACCTACACATCAAAACTAAATACTAACGCCCTCTAACTACATGATGCATCAAAATCAATGAATACCACACACGACATAATAATCATCCATCATAGTCAAATAATCATGAAAGAGAATAATCATAACTCAAACTATTCATACTATATTTTATTCTATTTTTCTAAATTACATCATGATCACTTATCATGCTCCAACTTATTTTATCTCATTAGCTCACTTACTATTCAATTACAATTCCTCAAATCATACAATCATTACTTCATCAGAAATTAGGCACTATCATGATAAATAATCGGTCCATGCTACCATGCTATGCTAATAATCATCAATTTAAATAATCAAATTGGAGGTAATTATACCTCTCGTCGTCGACAATCGGCGACGGCTAGGGTTCCGTCGCGCGTCTCGGAGCTCAAATTCGGCGCTCATCGGCGTCCGAAGCTCGATCGGGCTCCACCGGGTGAGCCCCGCGGAAGATCCGGTGAATTCCGGCGAATTCCAGAAATTCCGATTTTCCTGGCGGTTTTCCGGCGACTTCCGGTGGTTTTCCGGCGACAATTGCCGGTGGTATCTAGTAGCTGGATAGGGGTCATGTAGGGTACCATTGGAACCGGCTCGGCGAGCCCGACTCATCTACAAGGTCGATGAGGCCAACGGAGGTGGCGGCTCGCCGGAAAATGCATAAAACAGAGGCCGGCCGTGGTGGTTGCTAGATCCGGCCGGCCACGGCGGCGACGGCCTCCGCTCCGGTCAGGAAGCGTCACTGGGTGGTCGAGGGTGCTGAGGCGACCACCTGATCGTGGTGGCGATGCTCGCCGGCGGCGGAATCGGCGACGCGACCGAAATGTAGCCGCGGCGCTAGGCGAGCCGATTCCGACGTCGCGGCGGCCTGGCAGCGGCCGGGGCTGGTCGGGGCGGCACGGCAACGTCGTGGCGGAGCTAGGCGGCGGCGATCGGCGGCTGGGCGGCGTCGGCAGTGGCGGCGGTGGCGCGCGAACAGGGGCGGCGCGGGCGAGGGTTTGGTTTGGGGAAGAAAGAAAGGCGCGGGGTGTGTGGTGGCAAGGTCGTAAATATTACTTGACTCGTCTCCGACTCGAGTCAAGTATAATAACTAAGTCGTATTAAATCCTAAAAAAATTCATAAAAATTGGGAAAAATCCCATAAAATCAAACAAACACCAAACATCATAATGATATGCTCTAGAACTATCAACCCACCCGAAATGCCCGTAACGCGTCCTAACGCAGTAAACGGCCTAAAACTAATTCTACGATCCACTATATATAAAAATAATAAAAAAATGACTGGCATACTCTCATATATTCTGATAACTCATTCTGTTCTGCTGTGTTCATGACGTTATCATCATATACTTGGGTACGCATGACCCTCATAGCTCATACACGCGACTGGCATCGGCTCGGTACACGTGTCCTGAAACTGACTCAACTCGAAAAAATAACGGTCGACCCAACCGGTTCTGAATATAAAACCCTAACTCGAATCGTGGGTTTTACACATGCTATGCTAGTGCCTTGCGAGGCAGGTTCTGCGGGACCATCAAGGAATGGTGTTTGGCTGAGGTAGCCTTGCACTTAGGTCGAGCAGCATTGTGGACACTGAGAGCGGTTAGACGCGCGACAAGTGAAGTAGACATGTGAAGCATTGTGTTGGATGCCTGTTATTCCGCTGCGCTATTGTCAGGCTTATGTGTGCTGATCGTGATCGAAGGAAAGATCGGCCTCTTGTGCCGATTCGATGGGAAGGCTGGCCCAGTACCGGAGGGTACTTGGGCGCCGCACATCGGGTTTCGACCGGGTCGGTTTGCCCGCGTGATAGGCCGGCCCCCACTGCCCCCCAACAGCCGCGACGGCAGGGGGTGGCGCGCCACCCGCATTGTTCCCCACCCACGCGAGCCCTGCCCCTCACACCGGGTTTCGCCTTCCCCTCGGCCACACCCCACCCCCGGCCCCGCCCTGCACCCAGCCTCGCCACTCCCCCGGTCAACCCCCCCCCTCCCCCTCCACTAGGAGCCGCGGCAGTCCGCCCTCCCCACGTTGCTCCTCCCGCTCACGGTCGCCCGCGCCCAGCCACCCCTGCCCGGCCGGCGCTACGCGTTTCCCAGTAGTCTCATCTAGCCCTGAGGCGGCGACATTGTTGACCAGCGGACGGCCGACGGCAAGGTCGCCGGCAGTGGGTGGCGCGCCAAAACAAAGGGAAGAAACATGGGAGGGTATTTTAGTAATAAAAATTTTACTCGATCGGACTCCGGTTAATATTACAAAATAAATTAAAAAAATAAAATAAATTTATAATAAAAACTTAATTCGATCTCGACTTAAGTTAATATTATAAAAAATTTTATAAAATAATTTCGTAATAAAAATTTTATTCGATCCAGACTCGAGTTAAAATAATTTATTACGGAATTATTTTTAAATTTAATTTGTAATAAAAACTTGATTTGAGTCGAGACTGAGTCAAGTTTTTATTACATAATTATTTTAATTTTTAATTTATTTTGTAATAAAAACTTGACTTGGTCCCGACTCGATCTCGACTGAAGTTAATAATATTAAATAATTTTTTTAAAAAAAATAAAATAATTTTGTAATAAAAACTTGATTCGATTTGGATTCGAGTCAAGAATATAAAATAAATTTTTTTAAAAAATAAAGTAAATTTTTAATAAAAACTTTATTTAATCTCGACTCGAGTTAATAATATGAAATAATTTTTTAAAAATAAAGTAATTTATTAATAAAAACTTTTACTCGATATAATATTAGGAAATTATTTTTTATAAAAAATTATTTAATACTATTGACTCAAGTCGAGATCGAATCAAGTCTTTATTAATAAATTATTTTATTTTACAAAAAATTATTTCGTACTATTGACTTGAGTCAATAAAGTGTCAAATTTTTATTACGAAATTATTTCTTTTAAAATTTTTTTATTATATAATATTGACTCGAATCGATATCGAATCAAGATTTTATTATAAAATTATTTTATTTTGTTTTTAAAATTTATTTCATACTATTGACTCGAGTCGAGATCGAGTCACATTTTTATTACGAAATTACCATCCCCGTTTTCTCCACCGTTTCTCCCTTTGTTCTTCCCTCCTCCCGCCGCGCGACCTCGCCGGGGGCCGGCGAGTAGACACCTGAACGCGGCTGGGCAGGGGCAGGGGAGCCGGAGCGCCGGGTGAGGCTAGGAGGCGGAGGCCGCGGTGCGGCTAGGGTGGTGGGGGTGCGGCTGGGCGGGGGCAGGGGAGGCAGGCGGGGGGTGGGCAGGGGCGGCCTGTGGGGTGGGGGGATAGGGCAGGGGCGGGGCAGGTGCAGGGGAGTCCGGTGGGGGCAGGGGCAGCGGCGGGGCGGGGGCAGGGGCGGCCTACGGGGTGGGGGCTGGGGCGGCCGGTAGGACAGGGGCATGGGGCGGCCGACGGGCGGGGGCCGGGGCCGGGGGCAGGGGCAGCGGCGGGGAGGGGCAAGGGCGGCCTGCGGGGCGGGGGCAGGGGCAGCCGGGGGACGGTGGCATGGGGCGGCCGGCAGGTTGATCGTGGACCATTTGATTAGATACAACGGTCCACATAGAGCAGCGCATATGCGCTGCCAAAATAGGGCAGTGCACAGTAGTGCTGCCCTATATATATATATATATATATATAGTTCAAATCAGGTTCAAATAGAATATCTAGTAAACTCTCATTAAATATTGAAACTAGTGAAAATTTTTACCGTGTTAATGAAATTTTTGTAGTTTAACTAGGAAAACTCTACATATCTTTCGGGATCTATAAAAAAAACACATCTTTTATAAAATTTTGACATAACTAGAGAAAAGTTAAAAAATTAATGCACGCTCACCTTCGTATATCTTCAAGTATAAAAGTAAATCTAGAGTTTTTTTCCACAGCCAAAATTAGCGTGGAGAAGACTTTAAAAACAGTGTGGAGAAGACTCAATTCTTTTTGTAACATGAGTGAATTTCTCTTACTGCTAACCACTTTTTATAATTGTTGTGTTTGTCAAACATGAAAAGCCCAATAAATACAAGCTTCTCATCAATCTGAAGTGTATATAATGAGCTGGTTATCAAATCAAGTTTAGCCATGGTTTGTTTTTAATTGGAGAGACGAAGGGGGAAGGTGTAACATGTTGGGGGTGTCTCGTGTTTCATGTAAATGAAAAAGATGAAAGAGCCGCATTCGCTGACTTGATCTTGGAAAATTTCAACCCTTAAGTCCGTGAATTTTCCGATGTACTTATTAGGCTAATTTGGATCCTATGAGTCATAGTGGGTCACTTTTACTCTAAAAGCTAATTTGAAAAGTCGATTTTTTTGAAGCTTATATTCAAGTTGGCTTTCTCTATAATTGATAGGGGACAAATCCAACAAATCGTTGTTTTTGTGTGGAGACTGACTTTAGCTTGGAAGGTAGATCTTTGAATTAATATATAGCAACTTGATTCACGGATATAGAAAATAAATTATCTGATTTTCGACTGACCGACACCACCTCTCTCAATGAATTATGAACAAAAATTGAACACAAGTATGTTGAACTTGGCTTGAATCTCGAGTTCGATGCACTCAAGCTCAATGAAAAAATTGTTCAGTTTGGTTTAAATTGTCAAGTAAATATTTTATTTTAAGCATATCAAAAATTATATATGGTTGGGGTCTTATATAATTTAATAACTACCACGTTTGCTCAGAGATTAAAACATATCAGAGATAAAATTTGAGGTTGAATTTGATGAAATATTCTAAGGCTCGGTTCTGCTCAGTTTGAATTAAAATTGACTTGATCGAAACCAAACATGACTCAAGTAGTTTGAATATTTTGAATAGATTTCCAAGCTGCACAAACTAATTTTTTTAAAAAAATCCATATATCAATTCAAGCTTAAACTAACATAAAATATAAAATACAGAAATGTTATATTTCAAACAAACTTGATGGCTCATTATCTTGAAGTATGTGCACCCCTCAAAATATTTCTTTTTTTAGAAATAGGAAAATATCACATGAGTTGTATATCATTTTTTTTAGAGTCATTGTAACATCCCGTTTCGGCTCAGAAATGTTATTAGTGACCGAACCGTTCACTAATCTACTTTATTCAGTTAAGTCACTTGAATCTAACCTCAGCGTCTTAAGATGATAATGCAAACATACAATAAATAAATGAGACACTTAGGTTTTAACGTTGTTCTAAATGAATGTCATAGTATACAATCCGGTGCAAAATAAACCAAACAAGTGAAAAATATAAAGAAAATAACTATTTTTAAAACAAAATGGACAGAGTCTCTTCTAAAAGTGCAAAATGGACCACCATGTTAACAATAAGCAATTATATATATATATATATATATATATATATATATATATATATATATATATAATAACATAACAAAAACATGATGTTTTCTCATAACTTTTCCATTATCAACATTTTCCCATCATCTCGAATCGAGTCTTGACTTCATTAGCTTATCATGTTCCATTCAAATCATAACAGCACCACACACAAATCATTTCATGCAATAAGATATTTAAAATATACATCTACCATCATTCCCAACAATTCATCATTTCACATTTTTATTCAGCCTCGGCAGGTACATGTGTACAAGTTGCATTGCTGCTCCTATACAGTCTCGACAATGCTCAGTACTCAAGATTCTCACCTATATAGAATATAAAAATATGTCAATAACTAGTGTTATTGGTTCAAAAATAATTAATAAAAACTTGGCATAGGAGAGTTGACTCTCCTGTTAAAGTAAAACATTTTTATACCTGTGATAGAATCTCTTATAAGGGCACTAATTAGGAATCATCGGCCTTGGCTCGACAGCGTCCCATTCTATCTCATTTCATTCTGTAACAAATTTAAAACTATCCCTTGTGTAGGAAAAATCAATTTCTGTTCTTTCAGCCCTTTATATCCTTCGTATCACTCCTGGCCCCAAGTACAGAGGCTAAGTATTCTCAGGCATGCGCCTTTAGTACCCTTTGAAACCAGAGGTCAAGAGCATGCACTACATTGCAGTACCTGTATGTAAAACACCAGTTTCAACTTAGGGTTTTACCCGATTTTAGTTTTGTCCTTGTTCGGGTCAGTATCAAGTCGGTTCGAGTGACCTCGAGCCAGACAAAAATCAAGAATATGCGTATGGGGCCCAGATGGCCATATGAGCACGTTATAGAGGCTGAGTATGCTTGATATGCATATGATACTTTCAGTTATGATACTGTATAGAATGAGTTATCAGTGTATACACGAGGTATACATATGATTTTTATGAGTTAGCCAAGATTTTAGGCCTAGATCTAGGCCGTTGCAGCGTTTAGGATCCATTTGGGATTTTCTAGGGTGTCATCATTGCATCCATCATAGGGAATTTTGGACCACTGGATTGTGCCCCTGTGGGCCCAGCTCAATTGCATTTAGGGTTCGGAGGCCCATTTAGACTTTCTTGCCTCGATTCCCTGCCTATAGAGTCACTTTTAGGACTCGAGTCAGTTTCGACTTTGGACGGTCTCAATCCGAGCTTTTTGTCCATATATATATATATATATATATATATATTATATACCCCTCGGTGGGCCCCACTAGGCCACGAGTTGTTAGACATCCAGATCGTGCCATGTGGCAAGATATGAGCCGTACACTCAGCCTTAACTTCACTCATTTATTTCCATAGATTTTCCACGATTTTGAAATTTTCCACCATTACGCCACCGCCGCTTCGGCTCACCGCTAGCCACCGGACCGGCACCCCCATGATCGCCTTGCGCCAGGCTTTCCAGTCGTACTTCTCACGACCACTGGTGCCGCCGCAGTAGCTGCCGGTGAGGGGAGTTTTTGGAGCCAGTCTCCACCATCTTCGCCACCATTTGGGCCATTTTCTAGCACCGACGAGCCACCTTCAGCCAGTCCAACCGCCCATACAGCTTCTATTTGATGAGATCTCCATTTTGAGACAACCCATGACGACTGTCGTGGCCGTGATCGCCACCGATGATGTCGCCACACTCGGCGGTGATCTGCCCTTTCTTATTGTTTTCCGGCCAGCCCGTGGCCAGACTCCTCCGATCGACACCACTAGCATCTCCGCCTTTGCCTCCTCCGCCGATCTCGACTGGCGGTGACCCCAGCCAATTCTGCCTGTTTGCCTGTCTTCGCATTCATGTCGTGTCCACCAGCCCGCATTCGCGTCTGCCTAGTCATGCTTGAGTCCGCCAGCCCATGTCCATGCCGTGTCCATCAACTTAGCTGACCTAGCCTAGTGGTTTATTTAACCTAGACCATGTTGACTCAGCCCAATCCAATTTGGTTTAGCTTGGTTCGGTCTAGTTCAGCGAAGTTTCAGCCCGTTTTTTGCCGTTTCTCGACCATTTTTAATAATTCGAGGACCTCTATATTTGTTTAGATGCATATTCACATGATTTAGCATGATTGGATGTTATGATTATTTTTCCTTATTTATAGTTTTATTTATTTTATTTATTCATTATTATTTATTTATTTTTATTTATATGTGTTTCATATATGATGAATGTTTACATGATTATTTGTTATTATTAATATTATATTTAATTATTAATATGAGTCTTATTATGTTTATTAAATGTATATATATATATATATATATATATATATCTATTTGTATGTTCATGTGTTTGTATGTTATTTTTTATTTGTATTTAATTATGCATTCTTGTATTGCATAACTATGATATTATTATTATTCATGATTAATGAATATTAACTATTTATTTATTTATTTCTTGAATTATTTATTAATTATTTACCTATTTATGTGTTTACTAACACAAGTATATATGATATTTACTCGTATTTGCCTATTATTTATATAGTATACTTATATTATTATTTTATGATTAGAGTATTATTTATGTCCATGTATTTATTATTTACTTATTATCTATGGATCTGTATTTATTTATTTATTAATTTATTATTTATTATTATGATGTCTCGATTTGCATTCCATGTGTTTAGTTATAAGTTTGTTAGTATTATTTTCTTTATTAGGATGTATTGATGATATGAGCACACACCACGAGCATGCATCATATAAAGACATTAGTATTTTACTTAGTAGTGGGTTCCGATGTAGGCTTTGTGAGTCCGAGCTCGCCGTAGATGTGCAGATACACTTGGAGCTTAGAGCACATGTCTGTAAGATTCTCCCTCTCTGCTTAACTCCTTGCGTATCGAGTTTAATCGTGTTTTAGATGCAGGACGACATTGACGGTGTTTTATCGGATCTCTCCAATATCAGGTCATTTAGTCGTGTGTTCTACACATGTTTAGTAAAACTACAAGGATGAGATCCCTTGTTGGTTTTCGAACTTAAGCTCTAAAAATTTATAATACAAGCCTCTTCCCTAAGCCTAATATATAAGTATGCGCATTTTTATGGATTTCATGAACAAAGAGAATGAGTGGTACAGAGATATGTATGGACCCCACTAGTACTCTTTCAAACCCTGAAGTAGTGTGGTATATGAAGCTACTGCGTAATGCAACACATTTTTGGAATATGTGGCACTAACTTAATTGTTCCTTTTGCCACTCAACCATGGCGGGTGATATGGAAAGTGTGAGGGCATAAGCGTTGTATGTATAAATATGATTATAAGCCATGCATACGAGCCGACACTTGCTTAAATTTGTTTGCTTATTGCCCAGTGTGAGGCAATTTTGAAGTTTCAAAAGATTTTGTGGGTAATGGAATACCTATTTGCCAGATTGTATTAGTTATTTTTCGGACCAGTAAGATTTGTTGCTGATATTTTTCATATAATATATATAGGTTTTACAATTCCTGAGTCGACTTTGGTGAACGCTATACACACTTGAACTCAACGTAGTTATTTACTTTATTGTTTTTATTTATATTTGATGTGTTTAATGCATATTTAACAATGTCTTCCATTCTCATGACACCAAGAAGGTTGTTCAATCTATTTCATCGATCGAGTCATACTGACCGATATTTTTAAACATAACTCGACTCGATCGTAATATTTCTAATTCGGTTTTTAAGTGAACCGAAATCAGGGTGTTACACCATAAACCTCCACAATTCTCCAAGTTTGAGGAACTCAACGGTGAAGTTGTCAGGATCCCTTGGGAATGGAAAGACCTACTCACTAATCCAGAGCCCGCTTTGAATAATACACGCCCGCTCGCGTAGAGTGGTTGTTGGTTTTCCCTTGTCTCATATCTCACTAAAAACTCGAGAAAATTATATGTACATAGGCCTGTTAATATAATAGGCCCAAAGGCATCGTGATCTCGATGTGTGTTTTTGAAAACAAACTTGAGGGATCTCATCCTTGAGGGTTATTAATCCAAAAATTTCATGTGAATAAATGGTCCACGTGGAATGCGATACAATAAACCACCACTTGACATGTCCACTTACCTGTTAAAACAAATCATGATATAGTAAAGTAATCAAACTAGAAGCGAGTCCTAAACAAACCTGATAGAAGCTCTAATCGTGTCCATGTGCCTAGGCTGTGAGCTCATACTTAGTACCTACACATCAAAACTAAAAGCTAACGCCCGCTATGATGCATTCACACATCCTACAGCATACAGACATCAAGGCACTCATCTCATCAAGTCACACACATCAATCCATATCTGATTTTCTAAGCTACATTGTATTTAATTAACAATACATGCTTAATTTACTTAATTAATTCCTTAGCATTTATTTTAATACAATTCAATCACACAATTCATTTTTATATAGAATAAAAATATTTATCATACCAATAACTCAAATCAAAATATGTTGTGCTAATAATTATCACTTTTAAGTAATTAAGTTGGAGTTAATTATACCTCACATCGTTCGCAATCAGTGACAACTAAGGTTTGTCGCGTGGTTTGAGACTCAAATTTGGCACCCGGGGGCGTTCGTAGTTTGATCTGGTTTGGTTGGACGAACTCGGCAAAAATCCAGCAAATTTTAGCTAATTTCAGCGAAGCCGGTTTTCTGGTGAGCCAATAGGGGCTATGGCTCGGCACCAGCTCGGCAAGCTCAACCCGTTGGTAGTGGTGGTGAGGCGGCAGAGGCAGCAATGGTCGCCAGCGGCTACGTTGAGTTGGCTAGGGATGGTCGGTTTGCCCAATTGTGGCCGACCTCGGTGGTGGCCCTCATTATGGTGGAAAGAATCCTAGGTCAAAGGAGGATGTGTCGGCGGCATGGTGGGGGCAGAGTGGTGTGACCGGCGGTGAATCAGTGCTTGGACATGTGGGACTAGGACACTGAGTTGAGGTGTCATGGAGGCCGAGTGACGACTGGGAAGGCTTGGGATGGCACAACAATGACTCAGTGGTGGTTGGTAGCGTCTATCAACGACAGTGCGATGGTTGGAGGGGGCATTGACGGCAAGGATGGGGGCAGCGTCGAGGGTTAGGGAAGGAAGGGTGTTGGGGTGGATGTCTCGGGTAATCTAGTAAATAAAATTTGACTCATCTCAAGTTAAAAATAAAAATTAACTCGTAGTAAATTCTAAAAAAATTTAGAAAATAGGGGAAAATCCTATAAAATATAATAAAGACCACAACATCAAAATTACATGTTCTATAACTAACAACCCATCCAAAGTGCTCTATAATTCGTCTTAATGCCTTATTCGGCCTAAAAATAACTTTACGATCAAATACATTAAAAAAATAACTGCATATTGTCATATATTTTGATAACTCCTTTCTTATCATTTTTCTGACGTTATTATTATATACTCGGGTACACTTGACCCTGATCGCTCATAATGCATGGCTAACCTTGACTCGGCACGCGGGTCATCAAAACTAACTAGACTTAAACTGACGGTACCTAATGTAAAACTTTAACTCGAGTCATGGGTTTTACAGTCATGTTGAAAGCATTTCCAAGATCCATCACGTGTAAGCAGGGCTGTAAGTGGAGCGGTTACGATACACTCAAAAACATTTACCAATATTATTTTTCAACCATTAATTGTTAGCTTATCGTTTACCGCTTTTCTAATCGTTTGTAGCTACCAACTTTGACACTTTTGACATCAATAAACAGTTAACAATTGAACAGAAACTTAATTAGCTATTTTATTTAAATTTAATTCAAATCAGTTGGTAAAACGGTTAATTGGTTGACCACTTATAGCCCCTTCATGTAGGAAAATAATAAAACTACACTATCACTAGTATAAAATAGACTTTCTATTTCCTAAATTTTGTCACTGAACTATCATTGGAATACAGTGGCAAAAAATTTGTCATTGAAAAGTCACTGAAATATAGGTGTCATCTTTTTTTAAAATATTTGTCAGATAACTATAATTGAATATTTCGGCGACAAACTAATTGTTCACTGAATTCACACAATTTTTTAATGTAAAAAATCAATGATACCAAAATTTTCCCACTAAAATATTGGTGCCGGCTTTTTTATAAATCTGTCACCATTTTTCAATGTAAAAAATTGATAACACCAAAATTTTTCCTTTGAAAAAATGGTGTTTTCTTTTTATAAATCTGTCACTCAAGTTTTGGTGACAAACAAATTTATTACCCTCACACTGTATTTTTTGTTTCGACGACGACACCAAAATTTTTTACTAGTCCCACGAGTTCCCCCCTCAACACCATGGCCCCCACACTTGCCACTGCGTTCGATCCCCGACAACCAGTGGCCGCACTGCCTACCACAGCCCCACTGGGCCATCTCGGCTCCCCAAGCACCGGGCCCCGACATGCACCCTCATGGCTGGCCGTATGCCCTCGGCCACCGCACTCCCCCCTCGGCCACCACACTCCCCTCTTAGGCACTGCTAGCCTACGTGGGTGGGCCATGTGAGCGTGTTGTTGTACTTTTTTTATTTTTATTTTTTTAAATTTATCACTAAATTTTGGTGACATACAGTGGCTAGGGAAATTTATGTGCCACTAAACTTAATTAGATGCAAAAGCTTCTGTCATGGAAATTTTCGATGACAAATTCTGTATTAAACACCCTTTCTCGCATAAAATTTCAGTGGTAGAAGACCTTTTTTCCGCTCACTCGTGTAGGGCTTCTAAATGAGTTCTTCAGGTATAACTACGAACAAGAAATTGTGACCAGAAGGAACAATATTGGGAGAAAGTACTAGAAATAACGCATGCCAATATAGCCAACTTTAAATAAAAAAGTAAGATAATAAAAGTAACCTAGGATATTTTTATAAAATATAAAAATAATAATACCATAAAAAACTATGATAGAAAGATGCATAAATTTTAAGAAAAAAGTAATATCAGCCACAGTAATTGATACTCCAATGTTAACTAGTTTAATATAAACCCTTGTTAGATTATAAGGAAGATCGGATGACGAGGACAATTTTATCTTATTTATATAAAAAGTAAAAAATAGATAATTAGATTTATATGTTATTGATATTAATATATCTGCTGAAGCTATTACTAAATAATTTTCTCCAAAGTATTTTGGGAGCTTAATTTTGCCCTTTCATGTGTCAATCAATGGACAAAGTCTATTAGCAAACCGGGCATGGGCCCAGTGGCCTGCTAACACCGGGTGTGCTACTTGGCACTTAATTATGAGACACATTTTTTAGGGTTTCAATTAAAAGATGTGCACATAAAATCTTTCATTTAAATAAAAGGTGTACTTATACATTGGATGCCTCTTCTTTAATACAGCACATAACAGAAGGATCAGAGAATTGTGTTCAGCTTTACAGAATAAGGGAATCTAGGTATATGTGTTTGGCAATTTAACATATCTTGAGAGAACAATATGTTTCATATATTCTAAGGGTAAGATTACAATCCATGAATACATTAATAGTATTAATATGCATCTCAATTATAACCTTGTAGATATTTAATTTCTATTTTACTCTACATGCCCAAATTCCCAGAAGTTGGGCTAGGCATGAGCCAGTCAAGTCAAGTTTTGCCCAACTTATACCCAGTGCATTAATAAATAAATCAAGTTTGAGTCAAGTTACTTTTGTTCGAGTTTTAAGTCGAGCTTGTTCGAGTTCCAGCCTATCATCGATTCTATTTGAGTTTCATCATCGTAAGTTTAAAGACCAATTTTTTTCTCATTAATAAAAGATATTTAAAAATCTAATTTTTGTTAATGAAATTACAGAAATATCGCAGTCTAACTTTATTAATTTTTTATTTATATGTGTAATATTTTTTAATTAATTTTTATTGTAAGAGTATAAATAATATTCTCCTTACTTGATGGCCATATATAATTGTTACATTGTTTTAACTTAGTTATTTTATAGTAAATTATCATTTTAAATGTTATATTATTCATATATTGTTAATGTAAAAGAAACATAATGGTTTATATTAGACTTCGAGTCGGTTCGACGTGAGTTTTAAACTAAATCGAGTTTTTTTGAGTCACATCTATACGAGTTTGGTATAACTTAAAATTGACTCGATTATAATTGAGCCAAGTCGAGTCAAATTTTTTAACATTGAGTTTGAGTCAAGCTTAAAATATATCGAGTTTGAGTTGAGTTGAGTCGAGTCATAAAAATTTGCGAGCGTACTCGGCGCGTGCCCGACCCTACCAACAAGGGTCTATGTCCTAATATATATATATATATATATATATATATATATATATATATATATAGGTTATTAGATATTTATATTTTGGGATAAGGCCAAATATAATATAATATAATATTAGATAATAGAGAAAATCTTCTATCAAGTCTCACATTCAATAATGTTGTTAGATCCTATAACAAAATAACTTTTCAGCACCTATTAAATGTGATCAAATTAAAAAAATTAATAAGTACTATTACTTATACGTAACATAATACTCATTTGTTCTCATAGTAAATAAAAGTTATAAGAGTTTTTTTTTAAAAAAACTGTAGGACCTTAAGCTTATAGCTGATATTAAATCATGCAGTTTTTAAAAATGAAATCCTAAGTTAGACTTAGATCGAAAGTAAGCAAGTGCCAAACCTTTCTTATTTTTCTTTTTATTTTGAATTTGTCTTATATAATGTAATTGCTCTAAATTTCATAAAACAGTATTAAGTTTTTTTCACAGCAAAGAATAGTGACAATCATTTTGACTCGAGGCCTGCATAAATATAAAGAATCAACGTATTCATTACGTGGTGACTATTTCAAATGGTCAAGTAGTTTGCATCGTTACTTAGGTCGAGGTTCCCTAGTGATTTCCTAGTTCACGGGAAAAAATAATATAAGGTAAAATTGTGTTTGGACGGGGTAGTGAAGAAATATGAATCATAAAATAGGTTAAACATTAGATAGACTCCGGAAAATTATAAATTTGGAACTAACTAATATAATTAAGAGTATGATGGTGAAGCTCATATTTTAACAAAAAAACTTTAAGTTTTTTATGAAAGAACTCGAAAACACTGTTGTTTCTCACATTGTTCATACAGAAACCCAACTTTGACTTTGTTTGACAAACTCAAACTCATTCGAGTTTGAGTTGATAGGCAAATATATATTTAATAATTGTTGTGATAACTTTTTATCATTTGTAGGAAGTATGAGTTTTTTCCCCGTATTATAAGATAATAATAATTTCATAGGTATTAAAGATTCTATTAATCTTTTTTCAGTTAGGGTCCATATGAGATTGATTCTAATTTGAAGGATCAAACCAAAATATGATACTTATTCATAAAAATTAAAAATAAAGATTAATAAAAATGAAAACCTTTAGATTGGATATAAGTGTTAGTTTTGTGTTTATAAAGCAAGCGCCTGGCGCTATAAGCGTCCGATTTTTAAAGACACTAGCGCACCTGAGCTAGCCCATGCGCTAGCGTATGATGGTCGCGTCGATTTAAGCCGGGTCGCACCCTTTCGTCGTTTTCCCCTTATAAACTATCGTTCTCAAATGAAAAAAATAAAATGTTAACGTGGTTTGATGTCTCTTTCTTCCCCATTTTGTCTCTTGTGATTTTTTATCGAGTTTTTTGAGAAAAAAACTTGATTTTAAGATGGATTTTAGTTTCATCATGTGGTGTCTTTTTTGTTGTACTCTCAAAGAGAAGAATCCATTTTATTTTGGATGCGACTTACCAGAGAATGCTTAATGTAAATGGTGGTAATTTTGTATCGAAGAAAGTGTGACAATGTGTCTTCGATTCGAAGACTAACGAATTATTTGTGTGGATTATTTTTGGTTCATCTTCTTTAATCAGGTGTGTGTGAATTCCAACCCCTACTGTATTAAATTTTTCAACAATTCTAATACAAGATTATCGTGTGGAATTTTCTTTCATGGGTTGGATTAAATTATTTTATTTTGTATGATTTTGATGAGAATATTTATAAATTTGGGAGAATTTCTTATGGAGAAGAAATGTAAAACCCTAGTTTTGGCTTAGGTGGTTTACCTGATTTTAGTTATACCCAGTTCGGACCAGTCTCGAATCGGTTCGAGTGAGATCGAGCGAGAACAATTTTAAAAATATGAGTTTGAGGCTCAGATGGCCATATGAGCATATTATGGAGGTATGATACAGTAGAGCATGACTTATCAATACATACACTAGGTATACATATGATTTTTTATGAGTTAGTCAGGATTTTGGGCCTAGATCTAGGTTGTTGCAGCGTTTAGCATTCGTTTGAGATTTTTGGGTATTTCATTTGCATGCAGTATAGGAATTTCAAATCACTTAATTGTGCCCCTGTGTGCCCACCTTGATTTAGTTCGGGGTTTGAGGCCCATTTAACCTTCTTGCCCCGATTCCCGCTTATATAGTCACTTTTAGGACTCCAGTAAGTTTCGACTTTGGACAGTCTTGATCCGAGCTTTTCGTCCATATGTATATTGTATATACTCATAGGTGGATCTTACTAGACCAAGAGTTGTCGGACATTGAGATTGTGCCACATGGCAAGATCTGAGCCGTCCATGTCAGCCCCAGCTTCACCATGTTATATTTCCACAGAATTTTCACCCTTTAGCGCCGCCACTGCTTCGGCTCGCCGCCGGCTAGTTTCCACATTGCCCCGGTCACTGGATTGGTACGATCGTGACCACCTCGCGGCTAGTTATCAGTTCGTAGCCATGATCCCCACCGGTGTCGCTGCAGTCGCCACCAATGACAATGTTTTTGCTCTTGATTTTCTCCACTGCTGCTACCCTTTCGGGCGATTTTTGGCGCCGGCGAATGTCCTCCCGCAAAGCCGACTACCCCAAAAACTTCATCTTGTTGACATCTTCATTTTTACCCATGACCACCGCTGAAGTCGCGATTGCCACCGTCGACGTCGCCGCAGCCAACTGCAATTTGGCATCTTTTCGGCCGTTTTTCGGCCAGCCCATGGCCAACCTTACTGGTCATCACTACCATCACATCCCTGTCCTCCCTTCAGCCGATCTAGACTGGCAACAACCCCAACCGTGCCGCCGTCAGCATTTTCCAGCGATGGGCACCACCGCCCCCAATCTTGCATGTGTTCGTGTTTGCGCCGTCTACGTCTGCATCCGTGATAGCGCCGTCCATGTTCACGCCCACATCTGCTTACCCGATCTTGTTCACCAGCCCAATAGCCCATGTACGAGTCCACTAGTCTAGTTCATGTCTGCCTAGTCAACCCAACCCATTTTTTAGTTAACCCATACTGGGTTGGTTTAGCCCTTTTGGTTCAATCTAGTTCAGCTCAATTTGGTCTGGTTCAGCTTGGTTCTGGCCATGTCGGCTCATTTTCGGACCATTTTCGTTAGTTCTTGCACGGTTTGTGGTAATTCGAGAACCTATATATATTAATTTAGATGCATATTCACATGATTTAGCAAGTTTAGATGTTATGATTATTTTTCTTTATTATTTATTTATTTATTATTATTATTTATTTATATGTTTATCGTATATGATGAATGTTTACATCATTATTTGTTATTATTAATATTATATTTACTTATTAATATTAGTCTTATTATGTTTACTAAATTGTGTGTGTATGTGTGTGTGTATACATATATATATATATATATATATATATATATATATATATATATATATATTTCAAGTGTATATTATTATTTATTTGTATTTAATTATATATTCTTGTATTGTATACCTATGTTATTGTTATTATTCATGATTAATGAGTATTAACTATTTATTTATTTATAGAATTATTAATTATTTAATTAGTTAATTATTTATATGTTTACTAACACGAGTATATATGATATTTATTCGTGTTTAGTCATATATTTATATAATATAATTATATTATTATTATTTTGATTAGAGTATTATTTATGTTCATGTATTTATTATTTACCTAATTATCTGTGTGTATTTATTTGTTTATTTATCATTATTATATCTCGATTTGCATGCCAGGTGTTTAGTTGTACCCTTGTTAGCACTATTTTCTTTATTATGATGTATTGATGATACGAGCACATACCATGAGCATACATCATATAAAGATATTAGTATTTTACTTACCAATGGGTTTCGATGTAGATCTCTGAGTCTGAGCTCGCCGTAGATGTACAAATATGCTTGGAGCTTGGACCACAGGTCCGTAGGACTCTCACTTTCTGCTTAACTCCCTGCGTGAGAGTTTAATTATGTTTTAGACGTAGGATGACATCGGCGGCATTTTATCGGATCCCTTCGATGTTGAGCCAGCTAATCGTGTTTTCTATACATGTTTAATAAAACTACAAGGATGAGAGGGTGTAATATGGAGGATGTGACGGTGTAAAAGCTGTATGTATGAATATGAATATTAGCCTTGCATGCGAGCCTGCATTTGTTTAAGTATGTTTGTTTATTGCCTAGTGTGAGGCAAGTCTGAAATTTCACAAGTTTTCGTGGGTAATGGAATACCCATTTGCCAGTTTGTATTAGTTATTTTTCGGGCCAGTAACATTCGTTACTAATGGTTTTCATATAATATATAGAGCTCTTGCAAATCCTGACTCAACTTTGGTGGGAGGATAGATAAACACTATATACACTTGAGCTCAGCGCAGTTATTTTCTTTATTACTTTTCTTTAAATTTGATGTGTTTTGACAATGAGCGAGTTGTTTTGATCCATTTTATTGATCGAGTCTTACCAACCAACAACTTTAAACATGACTTGACTCGATCGTAACATTTCTGATTCGGTTCTCAGGTGAACAGAAATCGGGGTGTTACAAGAAAACTAAATTTTTTAAATTTTTGAGTGATTTTAATTGATTGTGAATCTAGTCAAATACCCAAATATAGAAAATTTTTGTTGAATTTACTCATTAAATTTTAAAAATTCAAGTCAATTGTTGTATGACTTGAGTTTTATAGTTCCAATTATTTGGGAGAAATTTTATTTCTTGTGTAGATGCCATTTATAAGAAGTATGTTGATTGAAAATATTTTATTTTTAAAGTTCAAGTCGAGTCAATTTCATGACCTGCATGCAGACTTGAGGCTAGTCGTGCACTGTGAGCGACGTGGGTTAAGTGTACTCGAGTATATGAAGATAAAATGAATTATGAGAGTATATGACCGTATGTAGTTATTTTTTTTTATGTAATTAATTTTTGAATTATTTTTAGGCCAAATAACACATTAGGACGTGCTATAAAGCAGTATGAGTGGGTTATTAATTACACAACATATCATTTTGATGTTATAGTGTGTATTATATTTTACAGGATTTTCCCATATTTGTTTGGATTTTTTAGAATTTATTACGAGTTAATTATTATTTTTGACTCGAATCAGACTTGAGTCAACTTTAATTTACAAGATTGCTCCCCATACCTAACCTCAACCCTTTCCAACCCTAACCCCCAACGCCGCACTGATTCTCACAGTCAATGCCCCCTTTAGTAGCCACCCACTCCTGACACCGCGCACAAGCACAGCGTGTCCCGGCCCTGATTCACTGCTGGTCGCGCTGCTTCGCCGCCGACGTCCTCCCCTCAACCTAGCTGACCATCCCCCCAATTGGACAAGTGACCGACCCCTGGCTGACTCGATGCCGCTGCCTGTGATCGTCGCCGGTGCTGCCGCCCTCACCACCACCACAATCAGGTAGACCTCATCTAGTCGGTGTCGACCCATAGCCCCGATTGTCTTGGTGGAAAAGTTGCCAAAAAATCACTGAAAAGCCGCTAGAAAATTAGATTCGCTGAAATTTGCTAGATTTTTGTCGAATTTGTCCAGCGGAACCTGATCGAACTTCGGACGCTGCTGAGTGCCAAATTTGAGTCTCAAACCGCTTGACAAACTTTAGTTGTTGCCGATTGTTGACGACACGTGGTATAATTGGCTATGACCTAATTACTTAAAAGTGACAATTATTAGCACAATATACTAGGATTTGAGTGATTAATATGATAAATATTTTTATTGTAAATGAAAATAAATTGTGTGATTGAATTGTATTAAAATAAATGCTAAGGAATTAATTAAGTAAATTAAACACGTATTGTTACTTAAATGTAATGTAGGCTAGAAAATCAGATATGGATTGAGGTGTGTGATTTGATGGGATAATTGCCTTGATGTTCGTGTGCTATAGGATGTGTGAATGCATCATGGTGGGTGTTAGGTTTTAGTTTTGATGTATAGGTACAGAGTAAGAGCTCGCTGCCTAGGCGCATAAACATGATTGAAACTTCTACCAGATATGTTTTGGACTCGCTTCTGGTTTGATTCCTTTACTCTATCATGATTTATTTTAACAGGTAAGCGTAAGTGTCGAGTGGTGGATTTATTGTATCGCACTCCATGTGGGCCATTTATTCAGACGAATTTCTAGATTAATAACCCTTAAGGATGAGATCCCTTAAGTTTATTTTTTAATTCAGATTCAGATCTAGATCATGATGCTTTCGGGCCTATCATATTACAATCCCTACCCAGGCCTATGTACATGTAGTTTTCTCAAGTTTTAAGTGAGATGTGAGACAAGGGAAAATCAAAAACCGTGCTACGCGAACGAGTGTGTGTTAGTGAAAGTGGGCTCTGGATTGGTGAGTGGGATTTGGACAACTCCACCTTTGAGTTCTTCAAACCCGGAGAAATGTAGAGGTTTATAGGTATTGCAATGCAGCACATGTCTAGACTTGTGGTTTCAAAAGGTACTAAAGGTGCATGCTTGAGAGTACTCGACCTATGTATTCAAGGCGAGGAGTGATACGGAGGATGTAGAGGGCTAAAAGAACAGAACTTAACTTTTCTTGTGCAAGGGATAGTTTTAAAGTTTGTTAAGAATGAGATGAGATAGAATGAGATACTATGAGCCAAGGCCAACGGCTCCTAAATAGATCCCTTATGATAGATTCTACGAGGAAGTATAAGAATGTTTCATTTAATAGGAGAATCAGCTCTTCTTTGCCAATTTGTTATTAGTTATTTTTGGACTAGTAATACTTGTTACTGACATTTTTCTATTATCTATGTACGTGAGAATCTTGAGGATTGAACATTGTCGGGATTGCGGAGGAGTAGCAATGAAACTTTTACACATGTACCTGCCAAAGCTGAATGAAAATGTGAAATGATAAATTGTTGAGAATGATGAAAGATGTATGTTTTAAATGTCTGATTGCATGAAATGGTTTGTGTGTGGTAATATTTTGATTAGAATTGAACAGGAAAAGCTAATGGGGTCGATACCCAATTTAATAATCATACTAAGAAAACGATTCAAGCTTCTTCTAATTGTGTTTCATTAATTGAGATAGAAGTAAACAAGTAGTTGTAAAATCCGAGTATTTTAATGATTTTTATTTATTTATTTATGGTTGAGTAAGACGGGCTAGCCGTCATGATTGTATCAATCATAATGGCTAGGCTTAGGTGGATAGGAGAGTCTTAACCTATTTTGACTGAGTCTAGTAGTTGGCTAAGGATCAGGGGTGAGTTGAGATTTTGGTAGAAAACATCCGGAGGTAGTTCCTTTCTATATATTAAAAAAAACTGTCATCGTTCCTTCTTCTCTTCTCTCCCTCTTGGACGACATACTCTTCTATTTTTTTTTCATTTGCTGGTACCTGTCTCTCCCCTTCTCTTTCTTTTTGTCATGCACACATCTATTGTTTTTCTTTTTATTTGTGGTTATTCATCCTTTTGGTGCATAGGGTTCATGTCGATTGTGTGGGGGTCCTGGTTTTGGTTTGTTCGCTATTCCTGATTTGGTTCTTCTTTATTCAGCCATGACAAACTATTTTTTTGTTGATCCTACTCACATAGAAGTATAGTTATTGTTTGGTACTGCTTGTATGCTTGATCCTTTATTCTTTAAAAAGATTTTTCTTTACCTTGTTTACAATTGCTTGATGTTATATGGGTTGCATGATCAGTGCTCCTCACACTTTGTGGCCATGGTGATTAAATTAATAATCAATTTATGTCTACAAATAATCATAGTTAGGTTAAACAAACCTTATTAATCCATGGGTAGTTTGATATTATTATATTGATTAATTGTTTATAATTGATTCATGCATTATAAGTTTATAAGTAAATATGAGTAGTTATAAGTGATTAATGAAGTAAAATTTTAACCTTTATCATCAATGTAATACTAGTTAATAACACATCAGTTATTATGTAATTAGTATTAAACTATATTCAAGACTTGAAAACTAAGCACGAAATAGGTAAAGTTGATTTTTTTAATAATTGGTAAATTAAGGTTTGTAATATGGGTTACTTAAAACATTCAATCTATTTGTAGTCTGATGGGTATGATTGTCTATTAAATCTCGCTAATAAATTAATTAAGTGTAAATAATATTATATTATAATTGGTTAATAAGATAAAGTAATTATATTTTATCGCGCCTAAAATAAATATTTTGCAAGTGTTGATAACAGGTCATTCATGATAGAGTTATTATTAATTTTAAGCACAAGTTTATTATATTTGCTATGTTGACAATTAGTCGATTATGGTAGAAAATTGGGTTATTGAAATTTAATAATATAATAAGCGTCAAATCTTGGATCTTAGTAGCATACGGTAAAATAATTAAGTTCGAACCTTTCTCAAATGAGTAATTTAAAATAATTTCATTAGTAGTATCCTTGAATTATGATAATACAAATTATTTAAAATAATTTAATAGAACAACTTAATTAATTGTCGGATAAATATTCAGAATTAGTACTAAGGTTAATAAATTATTATAGGTGTACCTAAGTTTATATTAACATAATAGGTAATTGTTACTCGCTAATTTGGTGTTAAGAAGTAATACTAATTAAAAGTTTAAATGGTAACTTTAATCCCTAGGACGGTAATCTTAATAAGATTTCTTTGGTTAATTAATTAACGCGTCAAGGAAAATACACTACTATTAGTAATTAAATACATGTTAGTAAGTTAATTATTTTATTGTTGGCTAAGAGTGAATTGTGATTTGAATAATTAATATAAAAGGTAAGGCATGACTTAATTGATTTTGTCACATGAATAATTAATTTTCTCATTAGAAACGTTATACTTGTGTAAATTTGAAGATTCATTTTATTTTATACTTGATTGTAGCATGCTTTATTTTGTTAAGTCATGATATAATTAAATCATTTCATAGAATGCATTTTTCCTCATATAAAATTATACTTATGTATAATTTAATTATCTCATTCAGATTAGGACCTTGTGTAGTAATTATTGGTGCCTCATCACATTTCCAGGTCTATATAACTACTTGAAAGGTTGTATATTCCTTTTTGGAAGCCTAGGTTGGCATGAGCCCAGATTCGACAACCATGCGGCTAGCACAACCAAGGTCAAGGAATGGACTCAGTCTGACATGAGGCCGTACCTTTAAAATTATTTGAAAGATAATATACCAACCCTCATGCTTAAAGGGGTGACAGAGTGCAATGATGCAAAACGACTTATTATGCACTTGTGATACATAGAAGGTGAGTCAATGACAAATATCGATAAGTACAGGCCATCGGCCAGGTAGCGCGTGTGCGCATATATGGGATTGTAGTTGGATGGGGTGGCCACCCATCCCGCTATAATTAGAGCTCGACATAGGCTCATAATCACTAAAAGACTTGATAAATAATGATATGAAATATATTAATTTGTTTCTTGTAATTATACTACTTAGTGATTTTATCACTAATGTAGTTTTGTGACCGCAAGTGAGTAGCTTCAGACTGACAGTTAAAGGTATGGTTGGTATTTCCCGTACAAATCCAAGTTGGAAGAATTGATTAATGCGATTGGATTTCTTATTTATATTATTTTAGTTATAATTGTGACTATGGGAAACATTTGAGGTTGTGGGAGTTTGCTTTTGCATAGTTAGTTCACCTTATGTCATTATTTGAATGTTACATTTAATATAGCTTGATTTATTTTTATAGTTAATAATTTTTTAAAGATATTTGAATCTCATGTTTAATTATTTTTGTTATATTATACCTCAAGCATAATTATTTGTCATTTATGATGTATGTGCACCTGTTTTTATTTTTATATCCTTTGTATTTTTGGGTAACCCCCGACTTGCTAAGGCGGGTTGTTACATTAGTTGTGAACAACTATGGTATAGAATCAGTTTACTTTCTTAGATGGAGATGATCTAATGACTATTATGAAACAACAATGTCTAGTGAAGCTTCTATGTAGGGGTGTAAACAAGCCAAACTTGCTCGCGAGCATTTTATGTTCGGCTCAATTCTACTTGAATTCGTGCTCGTTAATTTTGTGCTTGAAGAAATACTCGGCTCAGCTTGAGCTCGAAACTCAAGCTCGATGTGCTCAAAGTCAAAAAATACTCGGCTCTACTCAGCTCGTTAATACTACTGAGGTCACATTGAACTTATATAGTGTTAGAAAGAAAATTTTGATCCAATATAAGTCGAGCATGAGCCAAGCACAAACATTAGCTCGGCTCAAAAACATAGGTAGCTAAACACGAGCCAAATCCCAACATCAAGAATTTTGGACGAGCTCAGGTCGACCCATAATACATCAAACTCGTCAAGCACTTAAATAAGCTCAAACATGCTTGCCAAAAATTATGACGAATTCAAAAACATCTCGGCTCGACTCGTTTACACCCCTACTTCTATGTAGTGAACTAATAATAATAATAATAATAATAATAATAATAAGTAATAGTGTATTCATTAAATACTTTCAAAGTGGATTATGACTTTGGTTGACTTATTTTGTCAATAATTCTATTAGGGCTAAGTGAGTATTTAAGGGAAGTTAAATATTAATGAATCTATGGATAACAATCTAGACATGTTGAAGAAAAACAGAGTCATAAGGAGTACTAAATCAACTTTAAAGCTTATTTTTTGTTTGTAAAATTATTTTAGTCAATGTGCTATGCACTAGTATGTTTATAAAATCTCTTGATTGGTTATATGGATGATGAAATAGCAATTCCTTGTGAAATGCTAAAATGAAGACAATTATATGAAACTAGTAGAGAGACTTTGATATGCAAACACAGAGAATAAGGTGATACACTGTGTATTAGCACAGACATTGGTGTGAGATGTTAGATATTGTGATGAATCAATAGATGAGAGACTTTTATTGTAAAACTTAGGCTTTTCACTCAACAGTATTAGTTTTAGTTTGGTTTTGACCCAAATCAAGTTGCTTGTTCGATTCTTTTTATCGTACGTGTATGTGTGGTATGGTATGTGTGAGTCACGACTTTAGTCTTCCCCGGTGCTTGGGGCCCCCTGGCTAGAAACTATGCTATCTCAACTCTTATTTTCGGTTTTCATTTGTATAGAGTTTAGTTCAATTTGGGACCATATTTCTCGCAAGTCTAGATTATTTGTCGTGTGTTAAAACCACGTTTTGGTCTATCATAGCCCTTACATGACCCACAACATGGTTCTTGAGATCGTTCTAACCACTTTAAGGTAAAAACCATAAGTTTTAGGGTTTTTGGTCAACCCATACCTAATTAGGTGTGACACTCACACCTCATTAGGTACCCATACCTCATTATATGTGGTACCTTCCTGTGACATCATGCTTATGGTGGGTGGAAGTTCCCTCCCCCCCTTGGTCCCCCATTTTCTATAGCAACCACACTTGTCCACTTTTTCACTCCTTTTCTCATCTCCTCCAAACCCTCCTCCCTCTCCTTGGTCACTCCTCTTCCTTCCTTTGATCTTGCAACTCCCTTCAAGCTCTCCAAACCTAGGCAAAGCCTAGGGTTGTAGGTCTTGGGGTGGGAAGCCCCAAGAAACCTTCTCTTGGTTCGTTAGAGGTAAGCCCTCCTCCTCTCCTTACTTGTTGTATATGTTTGGTTCTAGATCTGCCTAAGTTTCTTCATGTTTTATATTTTATTATAATTTTTTGCTTGTATCTGTTTGAGATAGGAATAAATAGGTGGCAGTTTCATAATTTTTTCATATGTACATTAATTGTTACATATTTTTAAATACTTGGTGGTCATTATTTTACATAAATCTGGTAGAAAATTTATAAGTCATGTTCTAGAAGGCTTTTTTGCTTGATAGTTACTTTTTTATGTTTATGACATCAAGATATATAACTTTTATGTTCATAGCTTGGTATGATATACCTTGTATGATGTAGTAGAGGTGTCAAACTAAGTAAAATGTGGCAGTTTTCAAGGTCTATGTACCTTGGTCATACGTTTCCCCAATTTTTAAACCTTAACTGATGATGTCCACCTTATGCATGTTTGGTTATATGTGTGTGGGCTTGTTTATATAAATTTTTCATACTAATATGACCACTTAACGGGCATGAACAAAACCCCTAATTTTTTGTATCTATACTATGATGAATGTATGTCTTGCTATGCTATGAGATTGGCTCCTTGTGAGCTAATTAAAAGAGGTTAATAAAATCAATAAAACTTATGGTTAAGCTCAATAATTGTCTATTAGAAACCTGTAAGTTTTTGTTTAATTTAAAAATCATTTAGGTGCTTAATTTGATTAGTTTTCCAGAGTGCGCAAGAATGATCAATTCTCTAACTCCGGGTGTAAAATCCAAAAACCTAGACAAATAGAGATGAAATTGCATTAAATTTCCCTCACACTTTAGGCTGTGTCCCTATAACACCATATTAAAATTTGGGAGTATTTCGCTCAATAGATCTTGCGTTAGAATTTTTTCAAGCCCAATAGGTCTGCCCAACTTTAAAAATAACTTAGCTAATACTTCTCATTTTCGAGTCCAGTTACGCCCAAGTACTTTGAGTTTGGACCTAAAATCTGACTAGATTCAATTCCATTGTGTTGTCTACAACTACCTACTTATGCAGGCCCATTTGAAGTCTCCAAATCCATGAATGGCACTTAGTAAAATTGGTGTGCGATCGAGAAACAATGTTCCTATCACCTTAGCCCGACCTTAGTGAGCCTTTTTTCCCATGTTGGCCCATGGGCCAAAACATGGTAATTTTTACACCAACCCCTTAGAGTGTCAGGGCCCACTAGTCCACCTTTAAGCCCATTTGGACACCATTTGACCTATCCGAAAAATCGTTCGGTTAAGTCTATTTGATGAAACTCTAAGTATGAGACTTTTCACCAAGTATACTTGCAACACCAAACCTAAATAAAGTTACCTAATGAGGTTTAACACTCTACTAAGTAAGATAATTAAGGTAAGTAAGTTTTTTCTAAATTGTGCATGCGTGGAGGCGTTGCCTCATTTTGCATGCCGATGTGGTCCAATCATGATTATGGTTTCATCTTTTTTGCTAGGGTACACAGAGTGAGCTTGCTGAGTTAGGACGATGAGCTTGACTCA
The DNA here is from genome assembly GCA_033002965.1 of Piper betle. Classification (NCBI taxonomy): domain Eukaryota; kingdom Viridiplantae; phylum Streptophyta; class Magnoliopsida; order Piperales; family Piperaceae; genus Piper; species Piper betle. The sequence goes on along the minus strand of JAURVB010013272.1, from coordinate 43,209 downwards.
TCCATGTCTAGAGGACTCTTCTGTTTCATATCCATTTGGCTTTATAAGTGAGCTTTTCACCTAGTTTTACAGGTAGGATAGTGTTCGCAGCATTTTATCAGATCCTTCTGATGTTAAGCCATTTAGATATATTATTTTACAATTTAATAAAACTTCAAGGATGAGATCCCTTGATGGTTAAACCTTGAAGATCCAACAAACTTATGATTTAAGCCCAGACATAAGCTTAGTAAATAAATATACGCAAAATTTTATGTTTTTCACGAATATAAAAGTGAGTGGTATGAGTATATATAAATTGCACTAGCCAGTTATTTTCATCATAAAGTAGTACATTGTAAGTAGAGTATTGCGAATAGAATGCATTTCCGAAAATCATGACATTATCATTGTTGTGAGCCACTTGAGTACCATGAAGACGATATATGGTTAGACGTTTCCTTCTTCCTCATCTTGTATCTGTGATTTCTTATCAAGTTTTTTGAGAAAAAACTTGATTTGCAGGTGACTTTAGTTTGATCCTGTTGTATGACAAGAGATTAAAGACCTTCCTTATTGTTGCACTCTCAAAGAGAAGAGTGCATTGTATTTTGAATGCGAGTTACTAGAACTAGTATGGAGGGTGGTAATCTTATAGTGAAGAAAGTGCTACGGTGTGTTTTGGATTTTAGACTAACGAATTGTTTGTGTATATTATTTTTGGGGTCATCTATTTTAATCAAATGTGTAAATTCCAGCCACTAATGTGTTAAAATTTTCCAACAAGATGTCAGTTGTTTTAGGACCCATTGGTTACCTGTATAATTACAAACTCCAAAATTTATATATCTGGAAAATTTTTGACTTATATTTTCCTTAGGGTCGTCTATTTAGTTTGATATATTCAAAAATAAAAAAAATAAAAGGAAAGAATTAAAAATAACTTTCCTATTATTTTCTCAAATGTATTTGGTTTAAAAAAAAAGAAAATTTGTCAAGCATCATTCTCATTTTCTTACGATTTTTGTAGGAAAATAATTATGAAGAAGTTTTCTTCCATGATGTAAAATCTATATTTTTTCTTTATATTTTCTTACAAACCAAACAAATAGAAATGTGTTTCTTTTTATTCTCACAACCCAAATAGACTCGTTAGTATGCTTTAAGACATGTTTAAATTATTTTAAATATTATAAACAAGTTATTTTACATGCTAATATAAAAATTTTACAAAAATAAAAATAATTCAATAAATAATTATTTTGACATATCTAAATTAAAAGCATAAATAATTTTATAAACCTCGTCGTGTGCAAACTCTCAACTTAGTTTATCTCCACCGGTGGCATGCAGAGGTTTTCTATTAATATCACTCCCCTGACAAAGTCGGCCAATAATATATATATATATATATATATATATAGTATATAATATTGTTATTTATGTTTATCCTTAAAAAATGAGTTTTTGTATTTAATATATAATATATATTTGCAAAGTAAACAACTTTCTTAATATTGCCGAGAAAAAGGGATTGTGTGGGGAAATATAAAAAGAGGGAAAACTTGCGGCACAAGTATTTGGCTTTCAGTCGGTGCGGCGTGACCAGATCTGCGCTTGCACGTGGGATGTTCATGCCCCCTCCCCACTTCAGTTAATTTATTTTTATGCCCTCGACATTTATTTCCTTATATGCCCTACTCCTTGTTATGAAATTCAAAACTATATACAAATTCCCCCTTATCCCCTTCTGTACAACCTGCCAATGGGAGGCCATGATTTTTAAATGACAAATTCCCCCCTACAAACAAATTATTATTTTACTTAATATTTACTTATTAAAATAATTAATATTAACAACAATTAATACAAAAATATTAGAAACATATAAATTTATTCAGTAGATCACCAGGATGATTTTTTTGTGATTTGAATAAAACTGCCTTCATCATTCTGTTATCCTTATTATTAAAAGACTTATATTAAATTTATCTTCAATAAAAATATCAAATATTTGTAATATTATTTTTTTAAATATTATTTAGTAACATTATTTTTAAATTATATTAAAATTTATATATTTTATTTTTTAATTTAACTTTTATTAAGATATCATTTGTTTTATCTGACGGTTCAGATTTATTTATTTTTTAAAATTCTCTTCTTAATCTCATTGCCATCTACTTTCCCATCATCATCACCGTATTCTCAATTTATTTTTACGCCTGTACTCATTTTTTAATATGTTATTTTTATTTAAAAATTTATAAAATCTTCCTCATTTATTATTTACATTGAAATTATAAAATTTAAACTCATAAAAAAATTCAGGTCAACTCTCAAAGAAATTATGACACACACCTAAAATTATAATCTAAAATTTAAAAATTATTTATGTTAAATATCGATCTTTAAGTTTAATCAATCGTCAAAGGTCCGAAATTTACGGAATACCTTTTTATTAAATTTTATTAATAATAAAAATGTCTTTAGTTGATTTAATAATAGAGTGGGGTAGCGCAAAAATCCAAAAAAAGAGTAGTGGTAGAATAGTAAATATAGATAGATAAGAGGGGCATTTCGTGGGGTCGAGGAGGGAGGAAGATGTGGAAGACGACAAAAACAAACAGCCAAGCTCCGATCTTTGTATCTCCACCTCCCCCGCCTCCGGCGTCGATTCGCCGCCGCCGCCGCCGTCGCCGCCCCGACGTCGCCTGCCGTGCTGCCGCCGACCATCTCCTCTCCGCCTTCTGAATTTCTGGTTTTTCTCGTTTTTCCATGTCCGACCTCGGCCTCGACAGCAAAGCTTAATAATTCGTTTGCTCCTTGCCTGGTTTGGTCTCTGTACAGGTTCTCGATCGCAGCGTTGATTTGGTTGTCGATGCGGGAATCGGGCGTTTGGTGATAGCTTCGCTCGAATTCGGGGGGATTAGGGTTGTGTCGTTGTAGATCATTTGGGAACTGCGTCGATGTCTGCTATGCAATCTGCGATTGCGAATCTAGGGTTTGTCATGGTGGCGCCGTCGTTGTTTTGTTGCGTGGTTTTGTATCGTATACGATCGCTCCTTCTTCTACCTTTACCGCTGCAGCATCTAACGGCTAGGCCTTGTATGTGAATATTAGTTGCGAGTCGGACTTGTTATTGTTGTTGTTGTTTTGGGACTTGATCGGAAAGATTTGATCTTTGTCCTCTGTTTGTGCCAATTGTCGAGTAAAAGGTTGCATCTTTTTGGTTTTTTGTATTCGGTTCCCGATGAAGCCACAAGCAGGGAGGAGAAGCTGTGTGCATGCGACCCGGAAGAAGGGGAATGAATACGCAGCTAGGTTGGTGCTCAAGCGGAAAAAGGGCGCGTTGAGGTGCGGCAAGGCCCTCCGCACCGTCGTCCTGCCCAACCTGCGCGCCGGCCGCCGCCCCGTCGCCGATGTGGACCCGGACTGCGTGGCGCTGCTGCAGAACCGCGGCAACTTCTGGAAGAGCGGGGTGCCGTCCCGGGTGATGTATTACCAGGACAGAGGGTGGAAGAACTTCCCCAGCAGCACGCTTGATGAGGTGAAGCGGGCTTTTGGCGATCGGAAGCCAGCCGTGATCGTGGAGTCGGATGGGAGCGGCGATGGTTCGCGGTACGTGCTGGACTTTCTCCGGATGCTGCAGGTTGATCTGAGGGAGGCGGTGGAGCGGTCCATTGCGTGGATTGATGCCAAAGACAGGTGCTTTTTCCCCAAGACGTTTGTTGATGGGAGTGAGGATGCCGATTCGGGTGTGATCAAGTTGAAGCTAGAGATAAATATTGACAAGTTGACGGCTGGGTCGATGGACGGCGAGGAGTCTGGGGCGCAGTCGGAGACGAAGGTTGTGGAAGGGGCCGATGAGGAAGGTGTTGGTGAGAATAAGGCGGAGGAGAGTCCCGCAAGGGAGGGTGGTGAAAGCGGTGGGGATAAGGAGGGTGGCTTTGTTGAAGGCTCTGGTGAAAGTGGTGCTGTTGAGGGTGTTGTGAGGAAAGGCAGCGGTGAGCGTGGAAGGACGTCTAGGGCGAGGGAGGAGGGCCTTAGGAAGGAGGGTTCGGAGAAAGTTAGCGTTGAGAACGAAGGTGCCAAAGCTGGTAATGATCATGGCAATGATGGCTCGGGTTGTTCTCAGAATTCCGATGCTATCAGGAAGAGGATTGCTCGCATCCCTGATTTGAACAAGTTTGAGAGTGGTGAAGGCCAGCTCGAGCATCTGGCTGATGCTTGCCGAATTGTGGAGACTTTGTCTGCTGGTTGCAGTTTGGTGAAGAAGGTTCGTGTTAGGGAAGTGAGGCATCTTATGGATTCTTCTCTATGTAAAGCACATATGAGCAATCCTAGAGACGAAGCTAATCGAGTTTCGTTGAAGCAAACACAAGGCAATTCATGGAGCCCTGGGGATGAGAGAAAGCAGGGTGAGTTTGCTGCTCCTGGAAAGAGACCACGCCTGTCTCCTGAGCGTGATAGCAGAAACCGGGAGAAGCCTAATTTTGATTCAATGGGTACAGTCTTAGCAAAATTACCAGATGACAATACGGTTTACATGGGTGTTAAGAATCTTTTTCAACGGGGCATGGCAGTAAGTGATATGAAGGCTACAGTTAGAGCTATTTACTGGTGTTCACACGCTAGTTCAGCAGGTGCAACTAGATTGCAAGCTTTCAACCAGAATGCTGACAGTATAAAGGCAACTCGTGGGAGTTCTAATGTTAGGTATGCTTGGTATGGGGGGTCTCCGGGGATCATTGAAAGTGTAGTGTTGCATGGCTTTGGGCGTCTCGGTACTGGTAATGGAGAAAACCTGTATGGCTTTGGCGTCCATCTTACTCCAGAAAGCCAATCATACGAAAGGTGATAGATATGAGTTTTTGTCTGCGACTTATTTCTTTAATTTTGTTCTTTTTCCTTTGCCAAGTTGTGTTCTGCACGTATTTCCTGGAAATTTTTATTATATGCTCATGTTTAAATTCTGCATTTCAATTCCATCCAGCTCACATTTGTAGCATTTTCATTGATTTTTTAGTCATGCTAAATTTCTTTCCGTTAATGAATGTCCGGACCCTTTCTCTGCAAATTATCTGTTATCTACTCTCGTTAAAATTTTAAAGTGGGCTTTGTTGTTACCTCTTTAATTTTTTCAAATGAGTACAAGCAACTGGATGATGTTACTGTTTCAGTAACCCTCATAGCTGTGATAATTTTTTGTGTCATTGACACGTGCATTTTTTGGCAATTTCATGTCTTTTTTAAATCTTAAAAATTAAGATTTTTATGTAATTATTTTCTCAATGCGTTATGATTTTTCTGGACGTCAATTTTGTTGCTTAACTGTGAGTTGTGCTTGCAGTCTTACCCATATATTTACCTGATTTTTGAAGTATTGTCTGTTTAGTGTGTGTTGTTCCGAGCCTGACGAGGACAACGTTTATCATGCTGTTCTTTGTCGTGTTATTATGGGAAACATGGAGCAAATTGAACGTGGGTCACCACAATTTCAGCCTAGAGATACGGTTTATGACTGTGGTGTTGATGATTTGGAGAATCCAAAGTGGTATATAGTCTGGAGCACTCACATGAACACTTATATTCTCCCTGAGTATGTTGTGAGTTTCACTGTGCCAAAGCAGTTGCAAGGTGTTCTTTTTAGAATGCATTTTAGAGCATATATGGTTCCTAATCATTAGTTTAAAGTGATTCACTGCCACCATTTTACCAGCTTATTGATTTTTATATATTGTGCATATGCAGATGCATGGAAAAGGAAGTTTGCAAGACTACCAGCCACTTGTTCTATACCGTGTGCTCCTTTTGGTGATACCCAGGCTAACAACCCATCAAATGACCCTACAAGTGAAACACTGCCTGTTTCCAGGTCAAACAGTCCTTCAAGTGATGCTCAGACCATTTATCGACTAAATGCTCCCTCCAGTGATACACAGGTACCCATAGTAAAATTCCAGTTCAGCCTGGGAGATGCTAGTTTCTTGTGAGTTATGAAGCTTCTTCTTTAAGTGGCTGTATTTTCATGCAGGCCTCAGGTATTACACATCTTGCTTCTTCAACAGTAAATGCACCTGGGCTGAGGTGGGAAACTAGTCAGTTACCTCGCGTCCCATCATTCTTGTCATTTCCAGCTTTGTTTGCAGCATTGAAAAGCCAATTGCCGCAGTCTAAAGTGGAAACACTAGAAAACTTACATGCTGATTTTAAGGTTGTAATAGAGAATATAATGAACGTGCAGTGGACTCATTTTTTAAGGGTTGGGAAATTTGATTCATACCTTATTATTTTGTCATATATAGGCGGGAAAGTGTTCTAAAGATGTTCTTGTCAAAGTGATGAGGGTTATTGCTGGAGATAAACCGCTCCGTGCTGCTATCCAAAACATACTTGGCCAGGTAAAAGTATAGGCTTTTAATTGTGTTCTATAGAGGTTTTAACACTGGTGTTTTTCTTGGGAATTATATTTGTATCACTTTTTGGTAATTTTTAATTAACTAGTTTGTAAGTCAAGTTTGTGCTTAGTACCATTTTGGTTGAATGTTGGTGAATGTCTTTGGGTTCTATCCACTTGTTCCCAAATAATCAAGGATTGTGGATTGTATTTCCAATGTCCACGAAAGTAGATATTTGAAGATTAACCCAACACTCCTGTTCTTACATGTTTGGGACTGTAATACATCACTGGCTTCACTTCATAAACATTCTTAGGAAAGTTGTTATGAGCGTTTTTTATTTGTGAGCTTCCAGCTAGTGACATATTAAGGAGAGCTTTTGTTTTTCGAAGCATTACGAGTGAGTTTGTGGGTATTTGCCTGAATAACCTTGATGGGTATTCCACTTGTGGTATTATTGTTATATCAACAGCTACTCTATGCTGTGTGACTTGTCCTTTCTCATGCAGTTTCCATATGTGTTGATATCATGGATCTTGCGTTGCCGTCGATTGCTGAAATACATAGCTCTTTTTGTGCATCATGTCTTGCTGAAGTACTTATCTGTTTGTCCTTCATGTTTTGTTGGCTCAAGTTCTAACGGAAAGTCCACTAGCCTGTTAAACATTTTTTATTGTTGTTAGGCGGCTGATTAGTAGATCTGATAGTGACGACTTTCTCTCTATCCTTACGATTGCTGGAATACATAGCTCTTTTTGTGCATCATGTCTTGCTGAAGCACTTATCTGTTTGTCCTTCATGTTTTGTTGGCTCAAGTTCTAACGGAAAGTCCACTAGCCTGTTAAACATTTTTTATTGTTGTTAGGCGGCTGATTAGTAGATCTGATAGTGACGACTTCTCTCTGTCCTTACGATTGCTGGAATACATAGCTCTTTTTGTGCATCATGTCTTGCTGAAGCACTTATCTGTTTGTCCTTCATGTTTTGTTGGCTCAAGTTCTAACGGAAAGTCCACTAGCCTGTTAAACATTTTTTATTGTTGTTAGGCGGCTGATTAGTAGATCTGATAGTGACGACTTTGTCTCTATCCTTACGATTGCTGAAATACATAGCTCTTTTTGTGCATCATGTCTTGCTGAAGCACTTATCTGTTTGTCCTTCATGTTTTGTTGGCTCAAGTTCTAACGGAAATTCCACTAGCCTGTTAAACATTTTTTATTGTTGTTAGGCGGCTGATTAGTAGATCTGATAGTGACGACTTTCTTTCTATCCTTGTTTCATTTTTTTCACAGTTTCCTCGGAGGGATCCCCTTTTGTTTGAGATATAACTTAACCTCTTTTTATGTTTTATCCTTCAGGTCTAGTCTCGAACATGGCAAGTAAAGCAATTGCGTTACTTCTCACCCCGAGAGTCACCGTAGATAAAATCGTGTCGTAGGTATTTCAGTATTTTTGTTTAGTCCGTGTTGTGTTGTCTTTGAACGTTCTTAGTACCTTCGAGAATTTCTATATTATAAATAAAGAGCAATGCGTGACTTTAAGTAATTTGACTCTTTTGATTGGTGGTCCGTTGATGGTGTTCGTGTCATTGATATCCCATTTGCACAAATATAATATTCATCGATCAATGATCGTTGCAAACACGCAAGGGTGGGTGAGCCCCTTTCTCTGACCTCAATTGCTCATGGACGATTGACTTTTTTATGACTTTGATGGAAAGGTTTGTTGCACTCGCGAAATCTTGTTAGAAAAATGCTCTGGTTATTATTATTTTTTGTTGGCCTTAGCTTACCCACGAAGATATCTGGAGTTATGATGACCATATTTTACAAAATTTTGTTTGTTTGTGTTCTAGAGCCAGGCGCAAAGCCCCACCCACCTCAGAGAAATTTCGATGAAGCTCAGAAGTTGAGATTATGGCCTGGTAGGACTTTGCCTATCAGATATCTGAGTATATGCATACGTTATATTTATGTGCTTGCTTTTGCTTATGTTTGGTCAAGATTCTCACCCAATCCGCCGGTGTAAAATGATTTGGAAGGGAGAGATAAAAAATGAGGAGGTAGGAGGGAAGGGATGTTTTTTTCCGATGATCCGGAAGATAGAAGGAGAATTGGTCACGGATTTTGTGCGACTTTCGATAGCTTAAAAACAGGGTTAAAGAGATATAAGAGGAAAAAACTGGAAAGAGGTCTATGTGAGCATGATTTTGGACTCGAGTTAAAGATTTTTTTGCTGTAGATAACTAATCCTTCAAAAATTGAAACATAGCCTTTCAACGAGTTATGGGTCAAGTTGAGGGAAGTGTCTCATGCTAAAGATCTTCTATTGTTGATAAGTAACTGTATAATAATTGACTCGTCATATTTGTTATTTTGAAATTGAAATTTAAAGTTTAATAATTATTACATAAAACTTAAGGTGCGCTATATTTTATACAGGCTGTATTTGTTATACGTCTATTTTGAATTTTTTTAGTGGGCCCTACAAAATGATATTTGAATGTATTAAAAGTAAAGTAGAGATGAGACGTTTGACAAAACGTTATCTTATTTTTTACATTATTATGAAATATTCTTAGATTTTTAAAGAATTTGTTAGTTAATAAATATTTTTAAAAATTTTATTATAATTATTTTAATAATTAAAATGAAAAAGTTAAAGTTATCCGATTGAATTGAAATTTTATAATTATTTATATTATTTATTTGTTTATTTAGATTTTGAGCGGTGGATACCTATTAAATTATTTCGAATAAAAAATATAGTTTATATGCGAGTGAGCTGCTGACTTTTTTATAATAATAATTAGCCTAACTTGTATAAAAGAATTTTTATAAAAAAGGTTAAAATCTTTTTATAATAAAAAATGGGGTATAAATTTTTACATAATATCAATGGGTGTAAAATCTTTTATCAGAGTATAATTGATACTTTTGGAATATTTAAAACTTAAAAAATAATTAATTTGGAGGCGAGTGTCTCATCACTTGGGTAGCTAGTATAGGGCCGCCTTGACTTTAAGACGGTCCGGTGGGCCCCGAGCAGTGGCAGATTGCCCCTTCGTAGGCGAGGTCAGATTGGACCAGCTTAGGGAGGCTAGATATCACCATCTCAACTAAAACAATTGCTGCCTGATGTAGAGGGTGTTGCCACCTCCACGCTAATTGTTTTTTTAAGTGTTAATTTGAAAATTTTTAAATTCAAGGATACTTACACCCATTTGATATTTTATATATAAAATTTTATATTTCATTGGATATTATATTTATATTGCTTAAAGCTCTGCATGTTAGTTTAAGTTTTCAAAGTGGGTCAACACGACGTGCGGATGCCCGTGTGGTGGCGTGGATTGTGCGCCACTCAATGGCGTAATTTGCGTTTAATGGGGGCATTAATAGAGGCGTAGACATTTGGGTGTATGGCCAATTTGTAGTGTGTTAATAATTAGAGAGAATTGAGTGGTTAGTTTGAGACAAAACATATATATGCCCTAAGAGAGGGTGTCTCGAACTAACGACTCATAGGAGGTTGATGTAGAGCTTGTCTGATGTTCTTGGGGTGAATTGAGTGGATAGTTTGAGCACCGTCCTTTTATCGAAAGTCTTATAGTCGGCTTTCCCTACGAGCAAGCCCTTAATTATCTTTATTTTTTCGTAATGTGAGAAAATATTAACAATTTTTATAGTTGGGTGGGGGTGTGTCTAATACTATAAAATTGATTTGGAAAAAAAAATCTGTAATCTAGGATTCAATTGAAAATGGTAAGGCCTATCCTATGTTTACACAATTTTTTAATTAAATTCATTATTTATGAGAAAAATAATTTGTTGTAAGACTTATAGCTGGCTGTAACACCCAATGAATACATATAAACTCGTAAAGAATTGTATTTACTTTTATTTTAAATAACAAAATTGTCGTAAAAATATTTAATAAGTAAGTTGTTTGCTTAAACCTGATTGAGTCTTAAATAACCATATTGACTTTAAGACTTTACAACGGATTATTACTCTATTGAATTCATAATTCAGTGTCACATAATAAATGACTTTCTTCAAAAGAATAATAGTTAAGCCTGAAAGGTGTTGCAAATAATTTGGCTGTAAAATCCAATTAATTATGAGAAAATCACGGTTATAATGAACGTTAAGAAGTTTCAATAATAAATAAATATTATCACCTATTATGTACGAGGTTGTAGTTAATTATTCCTCTTTTTAAAATATGAATCCTTATGAGCTATAACAGTAAGTTTAGATTTTAAAAGCTGTGGTCCGTGAACTATGACCCTTTAAAAATGATCCTCATTTTTACAAACTAATCATATAATCATAAATCAAATAGTAGCCACAAAAAAAACCATGTTCTGTTTCTAAATGATAATTACGTCCAACATTATGAACCATCTTACTATAATTAATTAACATGAACTTAGCAATTAGAACCATGCTCTAGGGATCCACTCCCCTAGCCAGTGCACTGTTTAAATCTAGTAGCCGTTACATTCATCCGACGGCCACAATTCAAACTTGGCGTAGCCGTTACGTTCCTACGGAGCCTTGTCAATCAATATATATACACAACATCAACTCTCTCGTTCAATTCCTTTCTTTTTCATCAATCGTTTGCTCGGTTTCTCGTCTTCTTCGTCTCCGGCCGGGAAAGTGAGACTGAGAGCAGCTCCGGCTAGTTTGTTCTCTGTTTTTCTTGAGTTTTCCGCTGTTGTAGAATCAATATTTGCAGTCATAAAAACTGGTTGAGAAGTTTTTCTTCGTTTTCTTGGAACGTTTTTGGTCGTCTTCTTTATCTCAGTTGAATCACTCATCGTCGGGAAAGTTAGCAAGAACGGTTGTTGACAGCAGAAAAGAAATTGAATGGAGGTGGCTGGGAATGAGGACCAATCGTCGGTGTTGGTGAAGCAGACTTGTTTTGAGCAGCCGTTGCCGTCTCCTGGTACTCGATCATCTGCTTTTCTTTGTTGATCTGATCAGTCTTGATTCTTTCTGATTCTTTGATGGTGGATTTCTGAGATCTTTCTTTGATTTGGGCATGTATAGGTTGCCATGGGCATCGGGGAAGCCCGGCCGGCACGAGGAGGAGAAGGAGAACCGCCGGGGGCCGCCGGCGAAGCATTTCATGTCGCCGACGATCTCTGCATCGATGAAGATGACGTCGCCGACGCCGAAGAGCGAGTCGGTGTTGGTGGAAAGGAACGAAGCGGACAAGAAAACTCCTCTCCTTCAAGAGTCCGAATTCCATTGCCTTGATTTCGAGACTGGGACGATGCCATTGTCGGCGCAAGGCTCCGAGTTTGAGGTCCAGGATTGCAGCGCGGCTCCTCCTCCATACGATCCCTTCGTCAACTACCTATCGCCGCGGCCGAGGTTCCTACGTTACAACCCGAGTCGGCGGTTGGAGGTGTTGAGGCGCATGCAGAGTCATGTTGGCGAGGAGGATGGTGTTGAAGAATCTCTTGTTTCGGAGAAGAAGTCGGTTGAAGAGGAGATGGAGTCATCTTCGTCTCAAGTTGATGGCTCCTCTTCGATGGAAAGGTCCGATTCCATTTCTTGCCAATCGGAGGTCTCTGGTGATCAAACAGTTCAAGAAGCCATTGGATTACCTTGCTCTACGATTAAGTCGAAAGATGCTGGCGACAAGGTTTATGATGACCAAATCGCCCCTCAAGAAGTTGAGACTCCATTGTTGGTGGGCGTTGAAGAGCCAACATCTCAAGAAGGTGAAGGTCTGGAGTTGGAAGAGGAAGATGAGGATGAAGAAGAGGAGAAGTCATGGTGGCGTCCAAGTTCGGTACTTGAATCTCTTCTTGTCTTGAGTTTACTGATTTTAGCTCTGTTCTATGTTTCATATGTTTGTTCAACTTCCGGTGTTACTTTTGGCGATGGTGGTGTTGGAGGAGGGTTGCTGGAGATTCATGACCCACTACCGCATCCATCAAGATTTAGTTTTGAGCAATTGATAGGGAACAATCAGTTCTCTAGTCCGTCCTTTGGTGTTGGTGTGACAAGTAGTAGTAGATTTGTTAACAGTTCTACTGATATGTTTGATGCACCAAATCTCGGGCTAGAAGAAATGGATGCTAGTTTCTACCTGAAAGACGCAGCATATGATGCTAATACTTTGCTTGAGGAAGAGAACTTCCTTGTGAAATCTGAATTAAGTTTAAGAGGATTGTTAGATATGGAGGAGAGGTTGGCAACACAGCAAACTGTTGTGGAGAATGTAGAAGAGTTGCCAGACATCGTGGAAGCTGATGAGAAGCAATATTCCGAGGTGCAAGAAATTACTACTGGGGTTGTATCTTATGATGATGCTCCAAAAATTGAAGTTGTTCCGCTTTTTCGAAGAATCCGGGCAGTTTGAAATGGTACTTCCTAGTGTTATGCAGGGCTCAATTGATTCCATCGATGAACAGATATTGTCAGAGAAGCTATCACTCTCTGACGTTGTTTCGCTCTCCATGGAACCAATGTGCAACACATATGGAATTACCTCCTACTACGGAACAAGCTTGCGTTTGGAAGAAAATGGGAACCATCAGATATTGTCAGAGAAGCTATCACTCTCTGACGTTGTTTCGCTCTCCATGGAACCAATGTGCAACACATATGGAATTACCTCCTACTACGGAACAAGCTTGCGTTTGGAAGAAAATGGGAACCATCTCTTCCCTCCAGCTGCAAGAAACTACTACCCATTGCTCTCCTCTGTGCAAACCGCCGTTTTGATGCTTGCAGCAATCTTATCCTCCTTTCTTTGTCTGAAGTGTTCGAAAGGAAGGAACTCGTCATCGCCTTCCATTGCTAATGCATCAACAATAGGAAGAGGAGCAGTTCTACTCTTTCATCAACCAGGAAGACACAAACACCTAGGTATGAGGTGCGCAGTTCTACTCTTTCATCAACCAGGAAGAACTCAAAGAAGGTTGAGTATGGCTTCATCTGACAATCAAGACAGGCGGCTATCTTCCTCCTTATCCACTGCCAACTCTAGTTCATATGGGAGCATAACCATTCACAAAGAAGTGGTACTCAAACAGGTAGATAACGCTTTCCTGTTTTCCATTATGTAGTCTGGATTTAATAATGGGTCTGTTTGTGTAGATGTGTAGTTTTTATGTACTTTGAAGAAAGATGAACAACAAAGTTTTGATGTTGTGTGTGGTGTTTCTTTTTGGAATCAGGAAGTTGTATCCACGCCTGTGAGAAGATCAAGCAGACTCCTGAATCGGACACCTCCCCCTTATTTGTTGTAGTTGTTACTCTTGAGTAAGAAGAAGTTAGGAGAGGAGGAACAGCTGCCTGTTGTTTCAAGTTTAGTCGTAGTTTCTGATCTGTTGTTTGTAAGTAGCCTTGGCGTATGCTGAGTTTAGCTCTCCTTCGACAAAAAATGACCTCTGCTTCCACATTTGCTGATTTTATTTTTCTGGTGCAAGTCTTTGAGCATTGTTTTCTGTTGAAGCCATCAAACTAATTGAAGTTTGCTGATTTATTTTTCTAGTGACAATGTACCTTTAAGCATTGTTTTCTGTTGAAGCCATCAAACTAATTGAAGTTTGCTGATTTTATTTTTCTAGTGACAATGATGTAGTTCTACCTTTGAGCATTGTTTTCTGTTGAAGCCATCAAACTAATTGAAGTTTGCTGATTTTTAATGCTCAGAAACTACTTTTTATTAGCATTGATTTTAAATGCTAATTGATGTTTGAATCTCTTTTTATGGAAGTCCACATCTTCTTCACTCACCCAACACACACGTGACACCGACTTACTCGACCCATTCCAATCTTATCACCACCGTGCACCACGGGAAGGCTATCTTTGTCAAAGCAAGGGTTTGAAACAGTGGATAACAACTCTTTGGTAGAAGGCAATTTAAAAAATCTACGAAAAAGAAATTAAACAAAGCTGTACACCCACCTCCTTGCAAAAAATCTAGGAGAATTAAATTAAGGTGAGCTAATTCCATTAGCTACACCTACTTTGAATACATTTTTGGTAGGCTCCTCCATACACCCCTAGGGTGTTAAGAAAAGAAATTAAACAAAGTGTTACACCCTTGGGTGGTGGTGTTAAGAGAAAGAAATTAAACAAAGTGTTACACCCTTAGGTGGTGGTGTTAAGAAAGAAATTAAACAAAGTGTTACACCTTGGGTGTCAGAGAAAGAAATTAAACAAAGCATTACACCGCATTGCAAAAAACTTTTTGCTGTAATTGTCGTTGTATTGCAAACAATCCCCTTCACTCACCCAACACACACATGACACCGATTTATTTGACCCATCCAATCTTATAACCACCGCACCATGGGAAGGCTATCTTTGATGGCTAACAAATCTCTGTCAAAGCAAGGGCTTGATACAACGGGTAACAACTCTGCACTAGAAGACCTTGGGTAGTCGAAGGTAGAAATTAAACAAAGCCGTACCCCTCGTTGCAAAAAATCTAGTAGAAAAATTTAAGGTTAGCTACATTTCATTAGCTTACTCATACTACACATATAATTTGAATATTTTTTAGTAAGTTCTATATACCTTCTGCCCAGAAAGAAATTCAACACACTGTGTATGCCACTCGATCGTGTTTATTTGCTCCAAACCAACCCAAAGTGGTCCGATTTAGTCCATTAGCATTTCAGAAATAATTTAAAAGCCTTCTAAACTTCGAATAGAGGCAAAACTTGATACCTCAACATTTTTAGAACCCTCTGGATATAATGGTGGGTGGTTATTTTGAAAATTTAAGGGCAAGAAGGGGAGGGGCATTAGAGTCAATTGGCACAAATGTGAGTCAACTAAAAAGTGTCAAAATTTATTATTTTGTGTAAAGTGTAAAATTAAAGAAGAAATAGTGGATTGTAAGTACTAATTTCACTCTGGACTGAGCTTAAAAGTTCGAGTCGAACCATAGGGAACCACATAAAAAATTCCAGTGTGTTATTCCTTGTTTTGGCAATATTTTATTTAGCTTGCTACGATTTCTTTGCACACAAGGGAGCCTTTGGTCCCACCAAACCCTTCAACTTGAAGCGAAAACTAATTCGTAGGAGCAAAAATCCCACACTCGAACAAATATATATTGAATAAGAATTATGAAGAGAATTAAGATTTTTATGATTAATTAAAAAGTTGATTGTCTCTATTCTTCGATTGTTTAAAATCTTCTAGAAACATGACTTGAAGTTGATAAATAAATTAAAGGTTAATACATTGAAATTCAGAGAAATCACATGAAGTAGAACTTGTAGATATGGAAATAAGCTTTCCAACATTATAAGAATCATCTAAATTGGAGTTATGTTTTAATTTTATGACCAATTTACTTTAATGGCAAAATTGTCCAATTTCAAATCCAAATTATCGTTATCTTAAGACTAGTAAATTTATGCCTAAGATATTCTAGGTGTAAATTTAGCCTAGAAAGTCCTCAATTTATTTTATTATGAATTGTTTGTGATAAAAGTAGTAAGTATATCACAAGACAACAAATGGGACATTAACAATAATTTGGCATGCGTAGAAATTAACTAATACATGTTGCAACATAAATAATGATAATATTATGCCCATAAGCTATTTGCATATACATATAAAAAATTGTCCACAATCAATAACACATCTAAAAAAGTTCCACACCACATCCACCCGAACTAAAATATCCATTGGATTTTGACACCAAGACCGCCACCAATTAAATTTGGAGATATTTTATATAAAAATACAATTTTTCTTAGAAGAGATGTCACATTTTACAAAATTATTGAATTAAGTTGTTTCCCTGCAATATACTTGGTTTGGCGGCCATATGCATCCATAAAGATTTTGGGTTCCATCCACCAATTCTAGTATTGGTTAACAATGTAGGAAATCAATACGAAATGGGCGTTTGATTTCGCAGCCCTGTGGGCCACATCAGTGCCACAAACACCAAATTTATATTCTCTTATTACTAAAGAAGAATTCAAATGCTAGATTTTAACTAAAATAAAAGATTTAACTAATTACAATATAACAAAATAAACAAATTGTTAACTCAAATTATTATAATTTATCACTTTGTTCAAATCTTTTTTAAAATTCAGTCAAAATCTATATCTAAAATACCAAATTATTATAATCTATCTCATCAATATTAAACAAAAATTTTTCTATAAAATTAAAATTTATCTGTAATATAAGTCTGTGCATTGCATAATATTGCACTTAGTATATACATATATATACACACACACCTGAAAATCGGCCAAAATGAATAAAGGGCCACAAGTAAGAAAAAAAAGTAGGGTCTTTTCCTTTTATCAGTCATGAAATTAAATTATAAAATGGAAAGCAAGAAAAACCAAGCCTGATTCAAACAAGTTGTTTGTTGCTCTGTTACATCAGATATAGATTATTATATAATAGAGATTTTTATTAATGGTTTCTCTTAAAATAATTATATAATAATAATCTTAAATTATGCACCAATCATGTATATATACTCTAAAATTAATTAATATAATACAGATTGATATAATCTTGAATTTACAGAAAAAATAAAAATAATTGATATTAGAAAAAAGTTTTTATTGAAAATGTTAATGAAGAATAACTCTAATAGGAATATGAATAATGAAGATTAATATGTGAATATTATTAAGGAATAACGCTCATTGAGAAAAAGGGATAATAAGTACTAATACATACTTTTCCCATTAATATTAATTAAGAAAATAAAGGCCATATATAGAGGTGAATTTTTCTTAAGATAAGAATATTAATAAGGGTTAATATTTATTAGACATAAAAAAATGACTTAACACCTATTTGGAATAAAAATAGGAATAATGATGACAAATACATATTTTGTTGCTATTAATACTTATTAGAAATTCTGTGCCGTAGAAGTGAAATATTATCCTTGATTATTTGATTAGCGGAACAATCAAACAATTCACAAAGAAAACACCCATCTCACCGATTCCATTTTCAGTCTACAAGCATACAAAAAAGCCAAGTTCACACCAAATTTTTGTTCAAGTGCCCAATGACACAATACAATGACCCACAGAGTTTCATCTTGCAAAGCAGTTAAAAAATCAATACCTGTAGTGGCCATAAACATTTTTTGGCATATTTCTGGCCAGTAAACAAAAGAACTATTCATATACATAAATGAACAATAAAAACATTGTAATAGCAAACTAATCACGCCTAGTAATATACATGAGTTCCACCATCAACCTTTTTGTGAGTAAACCACGATATTAGCAAGAAGTGTGATGCCCAAATTGAAAATAAGGAGTACGTTAAACCCGTCAAAACACAAAAAATGCAATAACATTAAAATTAAGAAAAAAATTTTTTTGGTATCATTCATATGGCGCAATATAGTTTCAGGCAGTACATAAGGGGCCAATTAACCATACACTGTGCTCCACCTTTAGAATAAGTAGTCGTGTGACAATAACCAAGCGCCAAAAGCATAGAAAGACCACACCTTTGGCAAATGAAAATACATGAAGTTACTTTCATGCAAGAGAAAAGAAACCCCAATCACTCATTACTTACAAAGAACTTACTTCAATCCATCTCAACACAAAGTAGACTGCAGTCACTTAAAAACACTACAATTGTTTTATCACCATAATAAAAAGCAAACAGGAAACATCATGCACAGCTGAAGTTTTACAATTTGAAGATAGATATGTAATAGAAACCAAAACCAAACACTTAACACCAACCTACATACCCTGCTCAATAAGATAATCACCCAGCCTCTCAACAACCATATTGCACTGTCCAGGAGTCACCGGCTCTTCATAAATGCCAATAACCAAAGCTTGTTCTGTCTTCTTTATCGTTATACCACCGGAGCCCTGAAATAGAAGACAAAACCTACTACATATGATTCTTACTTATATGTCATACGAAACCTAAGTTCATAATTAATTCAAAATGTAGTTTGCACCTTCTTCCCGCGGATGACAGCTCCTGCTTCACCTTGAATTACCATATACTTTGTCCCTCCAAGGAACAAACCAGTAGGTGCCAGTAAGCCAGGTTCCTCAAAATCCTTCATAATGGCATTTATTTCCTCAGGCTTGAACTGCAAACCCAATATATTTCAGTGGTAAGATACATTTGCTTGACAAAAATTGTTCTTAAAAATCATTTAGACATGACATTAGTGAAAGCAAGGCTTTGACAGCTCCGTCACAGTACCGGTAGATGTGAAACAATCAATGGGAGCCTTAGTGAAGTTTAACCGTCAAAGTGAAACACTTTGCAGGGACTTGTGCAAGTAAAACAACGACAAAATCTTTGAACCATGACAAGCAAACATTTCCAATCGTAACAAGGATCATCCACGGCACGCTAAGACCGCAAGCAGAATCACAAATCAAAAGGCACAACAGTTTTAAGTACTAACAACAGCATTCCATTTGCCGACAAAACATATCAAAATTAGATTCTCAATAAAAAAAATCAATCGGTAAACAAGTACAATTCAATAAATAAATAACAAGTACCATCCATGACATGCCAAGACCACATGTGCAGAATCAATCATAAATCAAAGGGAAACAGCTTAATTACACAACAGCAACATTGCTCCAACTAAATAAAAAACACATCTAAAGTATACTTTATTATAATCATAAAGAAAGAATTCTGATCAATAGGCTGATCAAACTCTTTGAACCATAATCAAGCACAGTTACATCATAGCAGACGGATCTATTAAAGTTTCTCGATAGACTTATAGAATCTGAATCATCCCATTGATTAGAACATAAAAGAGTGAGAAAATTGCACACAACACAACATCCTACCATACCAATAAGATTCATGAGAATCAACCAAAACCCAAAATTCCCACCCCACGATAATCACGAAACATGATGAAATGGGGGCAATTAAGGATCAATCGACCCACCAACCATATACAGGCATTAACACGCTGCGGGAAAAAAAGAACTCAACAACAACAACAACACATCCCAACAAGATCGGAAAAAAGGGGATCAGATCAGATTTCAACGAAATGGAACCAGATCAAAACGAGAGAAAAAAAAAAAGAGAAGAGATCCCGAGACCTGGGGGAAGGAATCGCTCTGAGCCCAGACGCTGCCGTCGTGGCCGAGGATGGCGGCGGCGTAGAGGCGTTCGCCGTCGCCGACATCGCAGAGGAGGTGGTCGTCCACGTACGTCTGCCAAGACATTTTTTTTGTTTTTGCTCACCCCAACGATTGAGTTTCTATTATTATTATTATTGATAATGATAATGACAATGATTCCCAACCAAGGGCTTGAACCCCGGCTCGAGACAGAAAATTTTGGTTCAACGTGGTAGAAATTAGAGCTTTTTATTAAATAAAAATATATCTATTTATTTATCTATGTCGGGCCCTAGATTAATGTCCCCGTGAATCATTCTTTCATCTTGGATTGAACGTGTGGGTTCGGTAGGACTAAAGGCTCTCTTGTTGTGTAAATAAATCGTGCGAGCATGCGAGCTAAAAATAAAATGTAGAATGGAGTAATACCCACGTAGTTCTTTAGGTTCAAATTGAATCCCTAAGTTAGTTTACGGTAAAATTGGTATTCATAATCCATTACTTCTTCTATAATTTTATACTTTACATAAAATAATGAATTTTTCTGCCTTTTAGTTGACTTGTCTTTGAAATCTTCGACTTTAATACCATGCTTCGTCCCCTTCTTGTCTTCAAATCTTAAAAATAACCTTACCACTACGTCTAGAGTGTCTAAAAATGGTAGGGTAGGAAGTTTTGTCTCAATCTAAAGACGGAAAGGCCTTCAAATTATTTTTGGAGTGTTAATATGCTGAACCGAACCATTTTGTGTTGCAGGAAAATGCTAGACCGGGCCAAGTGGTGTACACACAGTTGATAGAGGTTTCTGGGTCCTCAATGCAGGTGGTGCACAGTGTGCCAGTCCAAATCTGGTCACAGATAGGCCGTGGACGCAGTCTCGGATCTTGGTCTGGACACGATCCACAGACAGTGGAGCTGGTCATGGTTCGGACAGAGTAAGTGGACTCGGTCCACTAAATGGATCTGATGGACTTGGCTGCGGCAGCGGTGTGCCAGCTCGGCTGAGCTTGCCAGAGATGGCCCAGATCGGTATATCTCTGACTGTTTAGTGGTTTGGAGGAGGTCCAATAATCTGTGGTGGCAAAGGTGAGCGACGGTAGCGATGGAAAGTTCAAGCGACGTTGTGTATCGCCCGAGCTTTGTTGCCATTTCCAGAGAAGGTGGAGGCTTTCTGCTGCTGTAATCTATTTGGATTTGTATCTAAATATGAGGGTGATCTATTGGAGTCGATGTCATGTCTTGCGGTGGTTCCTACACTGCTCTGGTGAGCCGTTTCTCAAGGCTTTTCCTGCGACGGAGGTCTTCTCCGGCGGTGGCTCTCGGATGCATTTTGTTTCCGGCGGTGAGGGAACTTAGTGGAGGTTATGTTGTGGCCAGTGATGGGTTGGATTGATAGGACAGAGGCTAGAAAGAGGGCTGCTTGATGACGCTTCACAACTCTAGCCAACAACTTCTAAAAGCTTTTTTGGTGATACTGGCTTCTTCGGCGATGGCTATTAACTGTGTTATGTCCGAGGCACTCCAAGCTCCACACCTGTGGTCTTGGGTGTCGTTGGAGATAGATCTCTCTCAAGGGGACTCCTCCCCTTTCTCGCTTCTCTTCTTCCTCCCTACTTCTTCCTTTTTTCTCTCTTAGCAACAACGTCGAGGCTCCCACTTCGGATTCCTCGGGTGAAGTGGCTGGGTGGTGTCAAGGAGCACTTCGAGGTCGGCAACAATGGATTGAGGGTTATCGGGATTGGATCTCTGGCGAAGGCCTCCTCCCCTTCCTCCTTTCCTGCTTCTTTCTTCTGCTCTTATTCTTCTTCTTTTTTCTTTCAACGAGCCTGCCCTTTCACAAATTTATCATGAAATATTTGTAGAAGCCAAGTGTAACACCCCAATCCAGTTTACTCTCAACCCGGACCAGAACTGTTACAAAGGATCGAACTACTCGTAAACCGATTAAGTTGGCTGACCCAAAACCTAAACGGCTACGACATAACCCTCTCGACGTCTCAAGATGGAGCACGCCGCTAATGCGCAAACAATATATGAATGAGATGCAAAACCCTAACAGGATACTACGTGAATGTCATGATAAAAACCACACACCAAAATAATTAAAATAGCAACAAAATTCATAAAACCTGGAATAAAACGGACAGAACCTCCCCTAAAAGTACAATAAGGGGACGACCTGTTAAAATACGACACAATATAGTATATATATAAAACAATAATTTATATCGTAATAGACTTCAAATCATCCACACATACTGTAATTGGGTCTAGCCCACCTACAATCTCATACTCAGCTCATTTGATTCCTTTTCATTTCAGCATAGCACATCATTAGAGCCTTTCTCAAAACATTTCCACGCATTTCTAAAACAAGGCATACAAGCCTCACAAACACATGCATAAATACCAATATGTAAATCTACTACAAAAGCCAATCACATCACATCTTACGCAAAAGTCGGCGCGGCACCAGGTATGTGTGTGCAATGCAAGCGCTACTCCTTCGTCGAGGCCGGCATACACCAATCATCATCCTCACCTACATATAGTAGAAAAACGTCAGCAACGGGTGTCACTGGTCCGGAAATAACTAATATCAAACTGGAACATGAGAGCAAACTCTCATGGAAAGCAAACCATCATATATCTTCCTCAAGAACTCTCATAAGGGCAACTACAAAGGAGCCGTCGAGCAGCTGACTCAACAGCATCCTGATCTATCTGGTACTATGCCGCTCTCGGCACTTCTTTTACAGTACTTCACGTAAATTTTATCCTAAGCCCTCTCCGAACCTCCATATTACTCCTGGCCTTGAGCACGTAGACCGAGCACTCTCAGGCAGTCGCCTTTAGTACCCTTTGAACCACAAGTCCGAACATGCGCTGTACTAAACAGTACCCGTAAACCTCCACGTCCTCCGGGTGTGAGGAACTCAAACGCGGAGTTGTCAGGATCCCTCGGGAATGGAACAGTCCGCTGGCACTAATCCAGAGCCCGCTTTGACTGGCACGGCATCCGCTCATGGTACGTGCAGTCGACTCATCTTCTCTTGTCTCACTGAAAACTCGATAAAACTATTTATAGGGCTGGGTCGGGATTTATTATAATAGGCCCGAAGGCAACTTGAGGTGGATCTTATTTTCGAAAACAAACTCGAGGGATCTCATCCTCGAGGGTTATTAATTCCGAAAACCATCGACCAGGTGACCCGTGTTAGGTGGGGTCCAATAAATCATCCACCTGACACGTCCTACGATCAATAAATCAAATCACCGATAGAATAGAGCGATAAAACCTGAGAAGCGTGTCCTAACGGACCTGTCAGAAGCTCCAAGCGCAGTCTCGTGCCTAGACGGCGAGCTCCTGCAACGAACCTACATGAACATAACTATTTACTAACGCCCATACATATATGATGCACGCCTATATAACTAATATATCCACATGCATACAATCATCTAATCAAACATGACAATCATCTCGACAATTACCCTACATCTCTAATTGTCAAGCAAGTTAATAATTTTATCATTTCATATGTTACTTATTACCTAGCACTTTTAATTCCAATTTCAAAGCATACCTATTCTAATTAGGTGACAATGGTTTAATCAATTTAATCTGTTTAACTTAATGCTAGCATGCAAAACCTAATTCATACAAATTCATAAATTAACTAGTTAACAAGCATTTAATTAACTATTCAATGGTTTACTAACAATTTCATTACTAAGCATTTACATCATACAACACAATTTACGCTAATCATCACATGTTTATCATAATCACGATTAATTAAACTAAAATCATGAAGTTAATAAAATTAATTCTAATATGCTACTATGACCACAACATGTATGTAATAATTCTAAAAAAGAAGGAAGAACCACCTCGCGATCGGCGCTGAAATCGGTGCCAACGGACGAAGGCGGTGAAGGCGAGTTGGCGGTTTTCCGGCGACTGTGCCGGCGGTTTTCTGGCAGCTCCGGTGGTTTTCCGGTGACTGCTCCGGCAAGGCAATCGGAGGTAGGGGTTAGCACCGTCTCGGTGAGCTGGACCCAATGGTGGTGACAACAAGGGCAGCCGCGGCGGCGATGGCCACCGACGGCGGCGTCGAGTGCGGTCGGGGCGGTCGGCCGCTCCAATCAGACCCACGGCCGGCCTCGACGGCGGCGCTAAGCAGGGGGGAAAGGTAGGGGAAGTCGAGGGGAGAAGCTCCGACGTCATGGCGGCGGCGGTCCGGCGCAGACGGCGGCGGAATCGCGTCGGGAACGGCGGGAAATCGAGGGCGATTTCCGGCGTCGCGACGGCTGGACGGTGGCCGGGCGTGGTCGAGGCGGCAAGGCGACGGCACGACCGGGCTGGGCGGCATCGATCGGCGGCCAGGTGGCGTCGACGGCGGTGGCAAAATCTCAAGGGCGGCGGCGGTGAAGAAAATGTCGGGTTGGGGGAGGAAGATGAGAAGTATAGGGCGGTGGCAAAGTTGTAAATAAGACTTGACTCGACACCGGCTCGAGTCAAGAATGATAACGGACTCGGAATAAATCCTAGAAAAATCCAGAAAAATTGGGAAAAATCCCATAAAATCAAACAAAATATCACAACATCCAAATGACATGTCGTATAACTAATAACCCACCCGAATACCATCTAACGCGTCCTAATGCGTTATTCGGCCTAAACTAATTCTACGGTCACAACATAAAAAT
Organism: Piper betle; assembly: GCA_033002965.1. Lineage (NCBI taxonomy): Eukaryota > Viridiplantae > Streptophyta > Magnoliopsida > Piperales > Piperaceae > Piper > Piper betle. The sequence goes on along the minus strand of JAURVB010013272.1, from coordinate 18,996 downwards.
AAAATAAAATCATCAACTGTATACTCTCATATCTACTGATAACTCAGTCTGCTGATGCGTATCTGACGCTATCATCGATACTTGGGTATACATAAACCCTCATAGCACGTGCGCACGGTCGGCCTCGGCCCCGCACACGTGTTCTGAAAGCTGAACCGACTCAAACTACGGTCAAACCAACCGGCTAACGACTATAAAACCCTGACTCGAGTGTGGGTTTTACACCAAGCCTCCCTTCTTTCCCCTTGGTTGGTTCAGTATTTGGTGATTTGAAATCTTCACCGGGCTTCTCTGATCTGCTCTTTCTTATCACCTGCCTTGTCTTATCCGCTCTTTCTTCTTATCTTCTTCATTGGATTTCAAGACCACCTTGGGTCATTTCTCACATGGCTAACTGTGGAGGCATAGGCTCGACGACTATGAAGTTCAATCATTTGGGTTCAATCATATAATTTGGATGAACAAACTATATCTACATTTATCTATATATTAATAACATATAAAATTAATGACTTTTAATATGGTTGTCTCACGTATTCTCTAATTATTTAATAATATTATCTTTTATTTTATATTAGTAAGATTTGTAATTAGAATTTATTTTGAATTCCATTGTAATTAAGATTTGTTTTAATCTTTATTGTTATTAGGATTTGTTTAGAATCCTTTAGCACTGTATAGTGTGGGCTACAAACTAATTTTTTTATATTAATGGGTGGTGGGTGGCGGGAAAATCAAACTTAATTATCAAAAGGAAAGGAAAAAATTACTAATTATCTAAAATATCATTATTTAAAAATCAAAATAAATGCAACCAAAATTATAAAATAAAAAAAGTTTTTTAGATAGGGGTTGCCAACTAGCTACTCCTGATTTTGGGGTGGTCGGATTTAGTCGCCACAGGTCAGATGCACCCAATATTTAAAAATAATTTTTTTAAGAGATTTTGGGGGTTGGCTGAATCAGGTTGCCCTTGATCAGCTCTAGCATAGGCAGTTAGATTTTTTGGCCATCATCGATCAAGGACAAAATGAGTTAGTTTATTTTTTAAAAAAAGTTTCTTTAAATGAGATAGTAATTTTGACACTAAAATTAAAATTTCCCTTTTCTGGTAATTATATTTCTTACCATCTAGGAATGTTAAAAAAAATTCTTCTTTTTGGAAAAAAAATCTAGAGATTAGTCTTAAAATTATAAATAATAAATAATGTGAAATATTTTATATGATTAAATCCACCCCCTTACATTAAAGCATGGGATTTTTTGCTCTCTGTCAGCTTAATTTCTTGCATTATGGTTGGTTTGAGCCTTATAATACTTTTATACGCCTATTAATATTTACATAATTTAAAATTATTATTATTATTTATTATTGGGAAAGCATTAAATATAATACTACCCAAATTAGGAATTTTAAAAAAGTTGATACGTTATAATATATTAATAATTATACCGCTCAAATTTAAGTTTGTTGAATAATACATAATTAATTAAGATTTTTACAGCTTTTTATTTGTTTACTTATTTATTATATTATTAAGAAAAATCTTAAAGTCATGATTTTATCCGAATTACAAATATTTAAAAAATAAATTCCATTTAATAAAGTTTTTAATATAATAATTTTTAACAAAAATTAAGTTTTGAGAAAATGCCCGATTAAAAAATTGAGTATGAATCAAAGTAATATAAAAGTCAACATGAACCACGCCCGATTAAAAGAGAATACACGTTATTTGAGTATGAATACAATTTTTGGTATGCCACGTCTCTTATTATCTTTTGTTTACTATTTTACATTTTTTCATTAAAAAATATTTGGGCGGTTTCCCTAATGTGGTAATTATTCCACGTCATGATTAATGAAAGCTTGGATAGCATGCAAACTGTGTCCATTTACGAGCACATCTTCACTTACAAAAAACTGTTTAATGGTGTTAGAAACCGGAAAATCAAGAGCATTCTCTACCCACATTCTTTGCCAATGGCCACGTTAATAGGCGAAAACTATTGAGTTGGCCTAATAAATCTCACTCTGAGGTTTGATTGATCCCACCCTGTAATGTAGGTGAAGAACGTTGGTTTTCAACGCGTAATAGCATGATTCTAAAAACTGAAGTGGTGATTTTTTTTGAAATGTGGTTATGTGATGATATTAGACCTAGTGGATTAATTAAGGGGGTTAGTGATTTTCAACCGAAATGTTTATGTTCTCTTTTTTTGTCATCTTTGACATAGTCCAGTACCTCATCTCTGTGTAAACAAGTGAAGATGTAATCACTTGATCTCTTGCTGTAAATGATAATTAAGATTATAAAAGAGAGAGAGAGAGAGAGAGAGAGAGAGGTCCTTTGTACATGTTGAATTTTAAATTCTTTTTCTTTGGGAAAATTTGCCAATTTGATCAAAGAAAACAAAATAACATACACGCATAAGAAATTGAAAAACCTAAAACTAATCACTTTCTTCCTATAATTAAATTAGCATCCTGGAGCCTTCGAAAATCTTGGGCACATATATAATTTCCCCAAAGAGTACAGTTGTAATATCACCTGATTAGTGAGGACAAATCTTTGAGAAGCATTTTTGTTTCCCTAACAAATTATAAACAGTTTCAGAAGCCCTGGCAAGAACAAGCTTGTATGGAGCAATATGGTAGGCCGCTGCTGGTTGGAGGCTGCCCAAGAGATCATCATCTATGCACTGGTACCTGTGATCAAAATCAACACATGCACAGTAAAAGCTCGTACCCAAAAGAAAAAAAAATAAAAGAATAATAAAATATGTATAATATACTCTTATTTATAAAAAATAAGTCGAAAATCAAGCTCTATTGAAAAATAGAAGATTCAGTTAATTAAAATATAAAAAATATAAAAAAACATAATAGTGTATCTCTTCACTAAATAAGAGTTTTTCTTTAAAATAATAATCTATCTCTAAAATAATAAATTATTTAACGGGAGTCGTCATCAAGCAAGCTCATGTAAAAATATTATGTAAATAGTAGTAATAATTTGTAAGCAGTAGTTTAAAGTTACAATTTCTTACACATGCTGCTAGTAAGTGTTGTGAGGGTGATAACTTCCAGCCTAATCTCCACGATGGACTCGGCTTTCACCTCGTGAACAGGTGCTTCCACCCTCATAGACAGCCTCTCTAAGTAGATTTGGAGCTGCTCTTGCAAGTCCTCAAACAAGTTCTTCTTCAACAACATCCTTGACTTTAGCATTTTCCCCTCAAACATATTTCCAAACATGTAGAAGGCAAAAGGGTAGGTGTAGGAGAGGGCCTTCCTGCACCTGAACAGCATAGTGAGCCATGAGAAGTCATTGCTGATCCCCTCTTCTAAGTAGCTGATGTCCTCTTCTGCACTTTTGCTAGGAGATCGGCTTCGAGCTCGAGAGACTCCTAGTGTTCTACATGTCGAATTTTTCGGCCAGCTGAATGCTTTTCCTTCACCATCTTCCTCACCACATCCTCGTTGCAAACTGCGTTACACTTTTCTGCCATGCATGTTGTGTGCTTGCTCTCCCTTCCTTTTTCTGACCTTGAAGTACTCTCTCCAGCCTCCTCAATCCTCTTGAGTCTACCTCTATGATTTCCTATTGACATATTTTATAATTGACTCCATTTTACTCCCGATCATTTAAATAACAAAAATAATTTTCTTTTATTTAAAGTAAATCGGTATTTTAAAGTCATAAGTTATATACTTGTCAATGTCAAGTGTGATCAAGAGAAGAATAAATCCATACAATCTTTTATTTGTTGGATTGAAAGCTACTAAAAATGAATCCGAGATCGCTTCCACCATAACCTACCAAGAATATATATTTTGGATATAAATTAATAAGCACAAGAATCAAGTAGAACATATTAAAAGGAAAAGTATTTTATGATGTATATAACTTACAGCTGGTGCAGAAGAAGTGGCCACAATCCATAGTTATAGCTTTGTTTGGGGAATATCATCAAAACCAACATCGCATGTAATAGTTGAAGGTGGGGGATGACGTGAGGAGATCGTTCTTCTCATTTGCATTGATAAAGGCCAGCCTCTTTAAAAGTTTTTAAGGTCCCTTCTCGGCATATTTGAACATCAAATGCTCAATACTCTATTGATGGCTCATTAGTAAGGTCCTAGTTTGATACTCTTTTATTGAAAGTAAGTCCATCACTCTTTGCAAAATCTCCTTCTACACAAGCATGCATGGAGTGTTAAAATGCACCAAAATGATCGAACTAATAGAAAAATAGTATTCAGCGACCGCATTCCTGAAGGTAACGCACCAGGTCGCAAAGTAGCGGGTCTCAGAAACCATGGATGCCAATTTATTTTGTGACCGGTAAGTACCTGAAATTCATGAGAAATACTAATCTGTCACGACTATTTTCTTGGAAGGGGGAACATGTGACAACACAACCGTAAAGATTATAATGTCATGGGTTATCGTGACAAAAAATTTGTCATAGTTATTGAAAACGGCGGGTTATAATAGTCTAACCCAATTAGTATAAATTGATAGCATAATAAGCACATCTTTATTAATATATTAAAATTTATCCTAATATGTATTAAATATTAGATTAACTAATAGGACTAAGTTATATAAATAATTGAGTGATCTTATATTTTATTAAAGAACATCGAAATTCTTTTCTATAGCTCTTGAGCGTAATTTGAATCTATATTTAGATAAATCTCTATCATCCAACACAATATTAGAATGATTCTAATACCAAAAATAAGAACCCGAACTAATTAGTATAAATTGATAAGCATAGTTATTTCTTCAAGCGATCAACTAAAGTTAAAAATCACGAGCACACCTTACTATTATATTGAATCTTCGGTAGATATTAAACGTGAAACTAATTAATCGGATTAACCAAGTAATTAGGGGATCTTACATGTCATGTCAATTCAAATGACAAAATTTTTAATTAATTTTAAAAATCAATACATAATTTTAATTTAAAATATAAAAATATTGTTATTTATGTTCTGTCGAGACAATCATCAATGGAATGACACAACCAAACAAGGCAGTCTTGAGAGGAGGCACATGGTAGGGAGGAGAGAACGGGCAACCATAGGAAGGGGCAATTGGACAAGGCAGGAGGGGTCAGTAGTGGGAGGTGGAAGGGAGTAGGGAAATTTTAGAGAGTTGTGGCCCCTTTAATTTTTATTTTAAAATAAATATCATGACAATTCCCACCTCTCATTTTAAAAATTCAAAATTTTGACATATTTGCCGTGAAATGCCATGCCTGTTACAGGCTTGTCCCAGCAAAAGCACCTGTCATATATTTTAATTAAATTTTGTCGTGGTCCGCCTGGTTAAAGCGTTTCATGAATCTTTTGTTGCAAATTGTGACAATTCCCGTGGCAGTTTTGCTATGGCTATAAGATGTGGCAAATTTCTCATGACAAATACCTTTTTGGGACTAATATAGTATATATATATATATATATATATATATATATATGCTGCAATGCGCTGCCTTGTTTTGGCAGCGCATGCGGCATATTGTATTTTGGGCCATTGGATCGAAATCCAACAGCCCAAAATACTCTTCTGCTTTCCCCCTCGCTGTTTTCTCCTCCTTTCACGCCGCTGCCCCAACCTTCCCTACATTTACAGCCTTGATTCATGGACGTTACCATGAACTAGGGTTTAAGTATTGTTTCTAGGTTTCCCGTATCCATGAGGGGGTAGCAGTGGCTATCCGAGTGGTGGAAACAACATCCCAAGGTTAACCCGTGTTATAGTTGCAGGTAACGAACTAAGGTGTACAAGGCTGCCGGGTGACCGAGCATTGCGGGATAACATGGCGTCGAGTTACGGTAGTGGATTGCGGCACATGGATTGGTATATGTGGTATCAAGCGTGTGGCCGGGTTCGAGTTAGGAAACCTCAAGTTGCTGTGGTTTGTGATTTAGTGTGCTAGCCAGGTGCTGATCGAGCATGAGGGCTAGGCGTCACGAGGGATCGGTACTTGGGTCGATAGTTGAGGTTGAGGAGCAACCTGTGTACCGAGCATGACCAATCAGGCTACTGAGTTGAAGCATGCAGCACAGCGTGCCGGGCAGCCTGGCATTACCGATCAAGATAGCGGTATTGCATTGTGGCAGCGTACTGAGCACTCGCGCGTGAGCATGCGTGGGTGTGCGCGAGAGACGGAGCAAGACCTTGCCGTACCAAGCACTACACCGGTACTTGGTGCGGCACGAGCGAGCCCGTGCGGTATGGCGAAAGCATCGCAGGGGCACTAGCGGGCAAGTGCTGGTGCAGGCTGCTGGTGCATGGGCGATGTACGGGGTTGGAGGATAGATGCCGATCCAAATAGCGGCAAGCTAGTGTAGCGGTAGCGGTGTCCTGCACTGGGCGTCTGCTGAAGAATGGAGCGGTACAGAGGCCGGACGATGCAGCGGTAGTTCATTGCCGGCATTGTGGTCGGTAATTGCTGGAAGATGGCGGTGAGGTTGAACCATGACTGGACGATGGCTAGGGTCGAGCCAGAGGGCGGTGTTTGGATCATAGCGGTGCAGCCATTGGGTTTGTGAGGAAACTTCGTGGAAGTTGTTGGGACATATACTGGAGAAGATATGTTATCCATATCCGGTGACAGGTGAAGATTGCAATTAACTCCTGGAGATAAACTTGAAGGCCGTGTGATGAACCTGGACACGGAGTAGGACTGGGTTGTTGGACGCGGTGGATCTTTGTAGATCTTTGGAGATAAGGATGCTGACTAAGATCGGAGTTATCTTGAAGTAGGAAGACGTGGTGTATAAATACACTGGGTGAAGGCTGGAAAGAGGAGAACATTGGAGAAAAATCCAGACGTGTTGAGAGTTCCCATCATGAGGGAGAGCAACGTGAGTCTACTGGGAGAGCAGGAAGTCGTGAAGTTGCTGCAGCCGATGTTCCTGGATAGCGCTAGAACTTCATCGACGCTTGCTGGAATCCAGGTGTACGTTGTGGGGTTGCTGGTGTTGGCAATCGGGGAGGGTTACTTGGCTTATAGTAATCCCGCGAGTTCCATTGTATTTAGGGTGCATTGGGGCGAGGCTGTGGGGGTTGTCCACAAACTGAGCAAGTACTTGAAGGAGAGAGTAGAGTGTTTGTAATCCTTATTTTTTATAATATAAGGTTGGGAAGTGTTTTTCCCGTAATCTATTTATTTACTTGTTGGCTGACATTTTAGGCAGGGAACTTCTGTATTTAGGTCGCGGTTGAAGTTTACAAGGCAGTCAGTTGTGGTAACTGGTTGCTGGGACGAACAAGGGCAGACGGCACGACTCCAATACTCATATGGGTATTTGGGGTGATCGAGCAGTTACTACGTGTGGTGCTATTTAGTTCTCGGAACAACTTATCGGCAGGGTATGCTGGTAACCGAGAGCGCTGTATCGGTGCTTGGGGTGTGATTGAGCACAGGTGATCAAGCGAAGGGTTGATTAGAGTAACGATATTGGGGATGGAGATTTGCTGGGATCGAAACCAGTAACCTTGGTGTTGTGAGTTGGCCGAACACAAAAGTTAGTGTTTGTGTCGTGGGTTTCCGTTATTGTTCTATTTAGCACACTTGGTGTTAGGTTGAGTGTTCTCGTGGTGGGAATACACCGCACAAGACTGATTGGGATCAAAAAATTTTGGGTCCTAGAATCAGCCCCGTGACATCCGCTCGCAGCCACCGCTGCCACCCCACCCCCTTACGATCCACCACCTGTCCTGCCCTCAATTGCTGCGGCAGTCCACGCCCCCCCCTCATGATCCCCTCAACCCCCACCCCCCGTGGGCGAGGTGGCGATAGCGTCAGCCAGCGGGCAACCGGCAACGAGGTTGTCAGCTGTGGAATGGAGCAACGAACAGAGGGGCGGAGGAGGGGGGAGAGAGAAACGGGGGAGGGTAGTTTCGTAATAAAAATTTGACTCGATCCCAACTTAAGTTAATTTTTTTATAATGAAATAAATTTTAAAAATAAAATGATTTTATAATAAAAAATTGACTTTATCCCATGTCAAATTTTCATTACGAAATAAATTTAAAAATAAAATAAATTCTTAAAAAACTTGACTCAATCGCGCGTGGGAGCGAGTCAAGTTAAAATTTATTTCGTAAAAAAAACTTAACTCGATCCCAACTTGAGTCAACATTTTATTATGAAATAAATTTAAAAATAAAATAATTTCTTAAAAAACTTAACTCGATCACGGGTGGGCCCGTGATCCCGTCCGTGATCGAGTCAAGTTTTTTAAGAAATTATTTTATTTTTAAAATTTATTTCGTTATAAAAAGTTGACTCGTGTCAGGATCAAATCAACTTTTTTTTACGAAATAAATTTTAACTTGACTCGCTCCTATGGGTGATCGAGTCAAGTTTTTTACGAAATTATTTTATTATTTTTTAAAATTTATTCCGTAGTCAAAAGTTGGTTCGAGTTGGGATCTAATCAAAGTTTTTTTACGAAATAAATTTTAACTTGACTCGCTCACCCGTGTGATTGAGTCAACTTTTTTAGGAAATTATTTTATTTTTTAAAAATTTATTTCGTAATAAAAATTTGACATGAGTCAGGATCGAGTAATGTTTTTTTAAAAATAAATTTTAACTTGACTCTCTCTGCGCTTGACTGAGTCAAGTTTTTTTACGAAATTATTTTATTTTTTTTAAAATTTATATCATAATAAAAATTTGACCCGAGTCGGGAACGAGTCAAATATTTTAAAGAAATTATTTTATTTTTTAAACTTATTTCTTAATAAAAATTTGACTTGAGTCAAGACTGAGTTAAATTTTTATTTTATGGTATTTTATTTGTAAAATTATTTGTAATATTTATTTTTTAATATTGACTCCAGTGAGAGTGAGTCAAGTATTTATTTTATGGTATTCTATTTTTAAAAAAATTAAAAATTAATTTCATAATATTGACTCGAGCATGAGTGAGTTAAGTTTTTATTTTATGGTATTTATTTTATTAATTTTTTAATATTTATTTAATAATATTGACACGAGAACGAGTCAAGTTTTTATTATGAAATTGTCATAACCCTTTCCTTCATCCCCCCCCTCGTTTTGTTGTGCCACCGTTGATGGTGCTATAGGTGATGCCAGCGCGGGGTTGGGGCAAAACAGGTGGAGAGGGGGAGGGAAATGGGGTGCGGGGGCACTGCGGCTGGCGGGGCCGCAGTGGCGGGCGAGAGGCATGGCAGCGGTCGAGGTCACAGCGGTTGACGGGGTGGCGGTGGTGGGCTGGAGGGCAGGAAGAGGCGAGATACCCACAATGGCGGCGAACCATGCGCTACCAAAAAGGGGTAACACATAGTAGCGCTGCCATATATATATATATAGTCTGCTATGCCCTACCAGTGTTTGGTAGCGCATGTGCAGTGCATTCCAAGGGACCATTGGATTTCAATTCAACGGCCCCCACAACTATTCCGCCACCCCCACCCGCCCCCATCCGCCCATCCACTGCTCCCTCCCGCAGTGCATTGCCGGGTTGCTTGCCACGGCGGCGGTCCCCCGCAACCGTCAAACTGCCCCGCCCCCGTCGATCTCCTCATGCCCCCCTCCCCCTCTTTGTTCCACCGAACCGCCCCACCCCGTCCATATTCTCCCCCACTGCCCTCGCCCTGTTCCCACCTTTGTTTTATCGTGCCACTGCCGACGACTTTGCTACTGGCTACCCGCTGGCCAGTGCTATCGCTGCCTCAGGGGGGTGGCGACATGCGGGGGATGTCGTTGTCCGCAGGGAGGTGGAAACAGGGCTGTGAGGGGAAGCAGTGGCTGCGGGGGGGGCGGGGTGGTTCTGCGGTTGTTGGGGACCGCCGCAGAGGCCAGGGGGCCAGCGGCTCAGGCGCGAAGAGGGGGGGGGGGGAGCATGAGGAGATCGACGGGGGGAATGTGGATAGGGCTGGGCAATTCGGCAGCTGTGGGCAGGAGCGATGGGGGGGGAGAGAGAGAGAGAGAGAGAGAGAGAGAGAGAGAGAGAGAAGAAGAAGAAGAAGAAGAGTTGTGGGGCTATTGGATTGAAATCCAACGAATGCACTGCATATGCGCTGCCAAACACTGGCAGCGCATAGTAAACATTCTATGTGTATATATATATATATATATATATATATATATATATATATATAGATTCACTTGGGTGCACTACCTGCTTTTGAAGCACAAGCAACACACGCCCAGTAAGGCCGCTAGATTGAAATCCATCGGCCACAAATTTCAACCCTGGCACCGCCCCCAGGATGTTTTCGGTGCCCCGCAGCACCCCTCACCCCCTCCCCACCCCCTGGCGGTGTTCCCCGAACGCTCGTTTCCCGCTCACCGCACATCCCCCCCCCCAAGTTGCCTCGGTGACGGGTTTTGAGGTTCCCCCCTAGTCATCCCACCATGCCCCTCTCCCCCACGCGGATCGCCCCTCTGCCGCACCACCCTTGGTAGCCTGGGGTCACCGTGAATGTGTCATCCAGGCCTAGGGAAGAGTTGAGAAAAGGGGGGGATGAAGAAGCTAAGGATGGTCACCGGAGGTCATCGCTAGGGTTGGTGGCTGGTAGTGGGCAAGGTGGGCGGGAGTGGGTGGCCAGGAAGGAAAACAGTAGGGATAGGGGGAAGGAAGGGAGGCAGTGGCGAGGTGGTGATGGCACTAGTCGGTGGCGTCGCTGGCTAGCAAGGGCGACCGGCGGAGAGGTCAACGACAGTGGGGGTGGTGCTGCAAAATAAGGGAGAAGAAAAAAATGGCATACTCTTATATTAAAAATGAGTTATCAAAAAATATAAGAGTATGCCATTTTTTGTTTAATATATAGTGGATCATAAAATTAATTTAATATTGTTTATTGAGTTATAATGCATTATTTATGAATTTTGGGTAGGTTATTAGGTTTAGAGCATATTGTTCGAGTTAGAACTCGATTATTATATTTGATCACAATATTACGAAATATTTACTCGACAATTTCGTATTATTGACTCGACAATTTCCTTCCTGACTCGAGTTAATATTACAAAATACATTTCAAAAAATATGAAATATATAGATTAAAATAATATCAAATAAAATAATCCATTAGAACTTGATTATTTTATTTTATGGTATTTTATTATATTTTTTATATTTTTCGGGATGTATTTTGTAATACTAACACGAGTTGGGAACGAATCAAGTTTTTATTACAAAACTACCCCTACCAATTTCCTTCTCGACTTGAGTCAATATTAAGAAATATATCTCAAAAAAATGAAATAAATAGAGTAAAATAACATAAAATAAAATAAACCATTAGAACTCGATTATTTTATTTTATGGTATTTTACTATATTTTTTAAATATTTTTTGAGATATATTTCGTAATATTAACCCGAGTCGAGACAGAGTCAAATTTTTATTACAAAACTACGTCCGCCCATTTCCTTCTCCAATGTTTTGCCGTGCCACCCCATCGTCGTTGACCTCGCCGCCGCCCGCCCCTACTAGCCAACGACGCCGCCAGCTAGTGCCGTCACTGCCTGGCCACTACCTTGCTTCCTTTCCCCTCGGCGGGCAGAGCGGGGAGGGGACGAGGGGCATAGCAGAGGGGTGTAGGGGGAGGGGGCGGGGTGGGGAAACCTGGGGGGGGTGAGCAAGAAACATGCACGAGAGGGAGTGCCGCCGGCAGGGGTGGTGTCAGGGGGCCGGGTGGGGCAAGGAAGGGGCGAGGGGCCAAAAACGCCATGGGGCAATGCCGGGGGTTGAAATTCGTAGCCGCTGAATTGAAATCTAACGGCCTTGGCTTGTGCTGCAATTTCTTTTATGGCTTCCCACTCGTCTTCCCCTTGTCTTCTCACTAACCAATTTCTTTTATAGCCCGCCGGCAGTGTCCGAAGCCATGGAAACAAATCACAAAATTTTGTGGATGATCAACAAAAGTGTCCCCATTTTTACAGAATTCGCATTGAATCATCCAGACGCCCGTGTGCAGGCCCTTGTCCGAGGGAAGAACTCTTTTTTGCCATACGAATTTAAGAATCTCCATTGATTAATGATTACTACATTTAATCTGAAAGAATATATGTGCACAAATGACAGAACAAAATGAATATCCCACGATTCGCTTATTTATTTACCTACAAAGCTATTTCCTTTTTATTTTATGTTTAGAAAGCAGAAGATAATAGAATCTAACACGTTAATTGCTAAGAAACCTAGTAAAAAATCTAAGATAAACAAAACAAATAGAGAGAAATAAAACGAGAAGTACAGAGTCTTGCGAAAATAAATAAAATCAAGGAAAGAAAACGAGGGAGATATGCTAAGAAAATGCTTGCCGGAGTATAAAACTTGGCAGTTCTATGCAAATTTGGTCTCATATAGACATAAAAATTGATAGATCTGGCATATAACAATATTTTGACAATACATACCGGAAGAAAACAACCAATCATAGCCATTCCTTTCAACAACTATTTAATCCAATCCAACCCAACACAAAACAGTTTGCAGTAGCAACAAATACGACAACTGATTCACCATCAACCGCCAGTCAAATTGATAGTAAAGGCCACAAACTCTCAGCTGAAGTACTAGACCCAAAAGAAGAAAAGTGTAAAATTAATATTGAAACCGCATTTCAAGTATGCTTAGAAGCCCTGATCAAAAAGATAATCGCCAAGATTCTCAACAACCACATTGCATTGTCCTGGAGTCACAGGCTCTTCGTAAATGCCGATGACCAAAGCAAGGTTTGTTTTCTTCACTGTTACACCACCGGAGCCCTAAAAAAATTGAACACGACATTACCTACAAGAGCATCAAGCCACAATCGCAAGGCAACATAAGTAGCAACCAGCAAATGAGTAGAAGTTAACAGCTTAAAATTACCTTCTTTCCACGGATGACAACTCCTGCTTCACCTTGAATGACCATATATTTGGTTGACCCAAGGTATAATCCCGTCGGAGCAAGTGAGCCAGGTTCATTGAAGTCATTTAAAATGGCACTTATTTCCTCAGGTTTGATCTACACAATTCACAATTTGTACATCAACATCAAGCAACTCGTACATCAAGATCAAGCAGATATCATCAAACCCTTAAAAAACCATTAATTAAGAAATGAGAAGAAGCAAAGTCATGATCATAACAAAACAACATGGAACAAAAAGCAATTAAGTATGATCATTTATTAAGCAAAAATTATACAGCTTTATTTTCAACTGGTCAACTCTTAAATTTGATTAGCAGCCATAAACATGGATCAATAAACAATTCAGTCAGAATAAGATAATGTGAAAACCATAAATCTTCGAAGTTGGAGAACATTCCTCTCATTAATGCCAAGACACCATAATCCAAATTGAATTCACTTAAACATGGATCACAAAACCATTAATTAATTAAATCAGAACAAAATTTTGACAGAGACGATCTAAAACTCTGAATACCATAAATCCTACAAACTTAATTCTAAAGTCGACAATATCAGTAAAATGTGCCATTAACCAAAATGATTTGACGCAACTCTATTCCTCCTAACTATTAGTAACAGAAAATCCCACCTTCACATAGCTAAATTGAAGATGATTCATCTTAAAAACCCCAAAACGCCACAATCCAAAGTATAGCTTTCACGATATTGACAACAAAAAATCCCACCTCGATAATTTCCCCATCAATCCTTCCACCCAACTAGAAAACACTTCAATGCGAGTCAAAACCGACATACCCTCTCCTCATCTTGCAAGAAAGAAAGCTCACCAACCCAAGAAACCAAACATAATCATGCCAATGTTCCCCAACTTTTACATAAAGCCTAATCCAAGCGATCATCACCTTGACCTCATACCAACAGAACCATCTGAAACCAAAATAACCGAAAAAAAATCACACAACAATCAACAAATCACTTATACACCACCAAAAATCGAACCACCATCAAATCAGCAATAACAACAACAGATCATTATCAATAACAACACAGATCGGATCAGATCGAACGAAAAGAGAGGGTTGATGGGGTTCCAAGGGGGCAGACCGGTGGGAAGGATTCGCTCTGGGCCCAGATGCTGCCGTCGAGGCCGAGGATGGCCGCAGAGGAGAGGCGGAGGCCCTCGCCGAGGTCGCAGAGGAGGTGGTCGTCCACGTAGGCTTGCCACGACATCTTCGTCGGAAAATCGAGGCGGCGGGTGAGGCGGCGGCGGGGGATGGTGGTGGAAGGAGAAGGCGACTGGTTGGTTTTATGGCCACAACGCGTGGGCGTTACGCGGGTGTCCGTTTTTACCATATTGCCCTTCTCGTATGGTAAAAAAAATCGTTGTGGGGTCGGACAATAAAAGATTGGCGTTCCGTGATACTGGCGTGAATGCCGATTACGAGAAATTTTTTATTTTTTGTGGGGCCATCTTTAAAATCTTTTTAAAAAAAATTAAGAAAATATATTGCGACTATATTATTGGTAAAATTATGTTAATTTTATAAATAAATTTTTGTTGAATAATAAAATAGGATATAATAATATAATATTTTTTAATATATTTTGATTAATTTTAAAGATAAATTTTAATTTAACGTGGAGAAAAATTATAATAATTTTATTTTTTAACTTTATTTTTTCTATATTTTAATCAATTAAAATTCCTATTCTTAATTAGCGACTAGATAGAATACTCCTTTTATTAGTAAGAGTTGAGGTATTAAGGTTATGGTAATTATTTGTTGATTTTTTTATAGTGATTTACTTTATTATCATTTAAATTAGTTTGAGATATGGCTTGATTAAGCTGAACGCGTTATTTAAAGTGGGTAGAACTTAGTTATTATGTTTATCACATATATTATCAAACAAACATTTAATTAAAGTAAAAGAATTAAATTTCTCAATATTATCATTTTTGATATTTTTTAATAAAAATGACAAAATAATAAAATAACAATAAAAATGGACAAACTACAATGAGTTTGCAATGTTATAGTAAAAATAAAACAAATTTATAATGTTGTCCATATGGGTTAATAAAAAGTTTTATTGTGGTTGTAAAACTTTATATTCGGGTTAAGGTTTTACCCGGTCATAGTTTTACCCTGTTTAGATCAATTTCGAGTCGGTTCCAGTGAGTTTGAACAAGTTTGAGTCAAACTAGTTTTCATACTATGAATATGGACTCAGATAGTCATATAAACATGTTATGAAGGTTGAGTATACTCGATATACAGATGATAACTTCAGCTATGCTATAGCAAAACACGAGTAATTAGTAAAACATGAGTCACTTTTAGGCCTCAAGTCAAATTTGACTTTAGATGAGTCTCGATCCGAACTTTCTATTTATATAAATATCCTATATATATATATATATCTGCAAATACTCTAGGTAGGGGCCCACTAGGCCCAGTGCCAGGTGGTTTAAATTGTGCTACGTGGCAAGCATCTGGACTATTCAATAAAAATTAAAACTAAAAGTTGGGTTTTTTCTCATTATTTTGGACTATTGCACCTTAGCGCCATTGTCACTTTAGGCCATTATCGGCGAGTCTCCAATTCATCTCTGGTCACTGGACTAGTATGATCATGACCACTTCGCAATTGGCTATCATTCCATATCAATCACCACCACCAATGCCACTACACCAGCCGTTGGTTACAGCATTTTAATCGCTGGTTTCCTCCGCTGTTGCCTTTCAGGCCATTTTTTGGCGTCAGGGAGCCTCCTTCGGTGAGGCCGACCACCCTGACAGCTTTCCCTAGCCGAAATCTTTACTTTGAGACCACCTACACAGACCATCGCCATCGGAATTGTTGCCAACGACTCCACCTACCCGTCAGCAATTTCCTTGCCTTTCCGGCCAATAGGTGGTTGGCCCTTACCGATCACCACCATCATCATTTCCGCCTCGACGTCTTCTGTTACGCCAGTCGTTGGTGATTTTCGGTGACATGCACTGTCAGCTCGTTTGTCGACATTCGCGTCCGCCTACCCGACCCTTTTGCCAGCTCGTGCCCGAGTCCGCCAGTCCGCACCCGTGTCCACCCAACCAATGCAGCCCATTTTCCAATTAACCCAAATCGAGTTAGTCTAGTCCATTCGACTCGGTCTGATTGAACATAGTTGACTCGATTCACCATTTTCGCCTGTTTTCGGCCATTTCTCAAGTGATTTCGGTAATTCGAGAACCTCTATATTAATTTAAATACACATTTACATGATTTAGTATGTTTGAATGTTATGATTAATTTTTCTATTTATTATTATTTTTATTGATTATTTATTTATTTATTATTATTCACTTCTTGTTATTTATATATTTATTGATTATAATGCTTATTTATGAGATTATTTATTAATATTAATGATATATTTACTTATTAATATTAATCTTATTAATTTTTACTAAATTATATTTATTTATTTATTTATTCATCTATTTGTTTGTTGTATGTATGTTATAATTTATTTGTGTTTAATTATGTATTCTTGTATTAAATAGTTATACTATTATTATCCATGATTAATTAATATTAAATATTATTATTTAGAATGCATCTTTTATCGCTGATTGTGGATTTAATTTTGAGTTCAAAGGGAAGTGAATTAGTATTTTATTTGTTTATCATTGCTTGACTGAAGACTCATTATTTTATATTTTAAGCATTTAAATGGTACGCCCTTCAAACATATATAACTAAAGTAATAAAAGACAAAAAACTTTATAGTAATTTTATTTAAAAACAAATTTTTTATAAAACCACTGAAGTTTGTATGCATGACAATTTAAAGTATCGTTGTCCTTAAAATAAATTTTGATGTTAATTTAAGAGGACAACAGGAAAATAGAGAACAAATCTTGATGTTAATTTAAGAGGACAGCAGGAAAATAGAAATTAAGTTGACACGAGCAGGCAAAAATTAATAATTTTAATTAGTAAACCCAGCTGTCATTCAATGTTTTGTTAAAAAAACCAATAATCACAGACACTGGGGGGCGGGGGGTTCTGGTTATTAGCAATACTTTTTAACCAAATGCAAAATAATTCCATAATGAAAAACCCATATTATTTTTCAAAGCAAACGAAAATTCATACTTCTGGTTGTATGGTCCCGGTGCCGTTTATGATATGACACAAACAAAGGCCTTTTATTATTGCCAGATTATGTTTCGGTCCGCAATGCTAGATCCTATAAGGATGGAACACACCTTTCCAAGGACCCTATTGTGAGGAGAGTTTTTTTCTTTCTTTCTTTTTTTTTGAGGGGTGAAGTTGTGGGCAGATTCAATTAGTGTTCCCACCCGTCGGTGGCCATGTGACCAGATTATGGGCACCTTCAACTTGAGGGCATATTCCGCACACTGACGGTTGCCGTAATCATGCAGGTCACCCCCTTCATAAAAGAAGAATATTGTATTTTGCTCGGAGGAAAAAAAATAATGTATTTTGATTTGAAACATCGTACCATCTTTGGATTTTCTTTTAAGGCAAACAGTTTTCTGTCGCGTTTACGTGAAATAATAATATAATAATATACACTATAGTTGTAAAAATTGACTAATTTTATTTAGAATCGATTGATTTAACTTGACTCGATAAAAAACTAGGTTAAAATTAGGGCAAATTATTCTTTTAAAAAATCGGACCAAGAATTATTCGATTCTAACCGATTCGAGCCGATTCTCACCCGAGTCGACTCAGGTAAGAATCGGCTAATTCAAACTCAAATGAGGAGACATGGTGAGGGGATCGACAGGGCAACATGGGACGGATAAGCCGGAGGGGGGGGGGTGATTGGGGGGAAGGGAATTAATCTAGTAGGGGGCGAGAGTAGTGTGGCAACAAAATAACAAGGATTAATTTGCTCATTACTAGAATCAATAATAATAAAATAAATTTTAAAAAATATAAAATATAATATAATAAATTCTAATAGTCCACTCTGTAAGCCAAATTTCTCAACGCAACTTCATTCTGCCAACTGTACTAAGCAATGACGCTGCTGACAAGCGGCATACAGCATGGTCTCTACCCGTAAAATCCAGAATTTTCAATCTTTCAGTAAAATAGATTTTTTTTTATTCCAGAATTTTTAATCTTTCAGTAAAATAGATTTAAAAAAATCTTCAATTCCAATTTATTCTATCAATTGTACTAAGACGTTGATAACGAGCAAAATAAAACCCAAAATTCATCAAAAAGCCAACTTATTTTACCAATTTTACTAACTATGAAGCTACAACAGCAGCACAAAAAGTGCTTATCTTTGTGCTATCTCCCGATAAAAACATTAAAAAAGAAATTCACTTACAATGATCCAAAATTCCCCCAACGCCAATTCGCTTGACCAACGTCAGTAACAAACAATAATACACAACATACTCTCTACAGAATCTATACAATAGTGCTATGATATGCCAGAGACATCCAAGTCGGCTATTTACCGGCGATATGGGGAAGCAGATAGGCAGGGGAAGGGGAGTAAACGCTTGCCTACTGAGCCGGGGACTCTCCGGATGGCGGATGGGAAGGTAGCGAGGCTTCTTGGATGTGTGGATTGGGGAAGATGGTGAGTAAGAGGGAGGGGGTGGGGGGAGAGATTTGGTGGAGATGAAGAGAAGGAGGAGATCAGACCAGAGAGGGGGAGAGGGAGGTGGCGGCGGCCATGGCCAACAACCTTGCCGAATGTGTGTTATTATTATTATTTTTAGACATTGATTTTTATTTATTAAATATATTTTATGTTATAGAAAAATGTGTGTTAATGGCCACCCGTAATATTGACTCGACATAAATAAAAATAATATAGATGACGTAGCCCTCTCCTTTCCTTTATAATTTTCCCGGCCTTTGAACACGAAGGCCGAGTACTCGCATGTCGCCTTTAGTACCCTTTGAATCACAAAGTCCGGATGTGGGCTATACTTCGCTGTACCCGTAAACCTCCACTGATTTTCGGGTGTGAGAAGCTCAAATGCAAAGTTATAAGGATCCCTTAAGAATGGAATAGTCCG